>CP128326.1:26644494-26934494 GCA_030345155.1 Vitis x doaniana | reverse complement strand
CCGACACAATTTGAGGGAGGGTATTGGCACAACCCAACATCTTGGCATGAATTGTGGGACTCAAAGGAGTGATAAGGTTGAAAACTCCCACAATTCATGCTACAATAGTGGAGAGACGTTGAAAGATGAAGGAATATCAATGGCAACAACTTCAACCTAAAATGGTAGTTCAACTTGTTAAGGAAATCTCAACAAATTGATTAAGCAAATCCCGGATTCAAAACAGAGCATATCTTGGAGTATTCTCACAAAGCATATCTCAGATCATATCTTGGAATGCGGACGTAGCATATCTCAAAAACAAAATAAATCAAATCACTCTTAGATAGTCTTGGATTTTTTGCTACCAATTTTACGAACTCTATGTAATCTATGTTCAGATTCAATGTAATTTTGTTATCCTAGTTTTTTGTGTTTAAATAGAGGACGTGGTCCTCTGTATGTTGCATCTTGAAAATAAAAAGAGAGTTACATCTCCAACCGTGTTCACGTATACAAAAGTGGACTTATTCTTTTCTTTCTTTCTTCTGTTTTCAAATTTTCTTCTATATTTAAACTCACTAATTTTTCTTAGTATTTGTCTTCATGAAGTTAAACTTGTTAAACATTTATATTAAAAATTACTATTGTGAAGCTACAAAATAACTACAAAATATTTACTAAAAAAAAAAAAGAATTGTGAACATACAGTCATTGAAATAAAAGTGAGTATCACCAAATATAAACAAAGAGAATAAAAAATATAGAATTTAGAATAAGTTAATTATTTTGATTTAATATTTAAATTTATTTTTAATTTTAAATGATGATAAATAATTATTTTATCAAACACTAAGTTAATTTATCAGACACGTACCTTAACTATGACTCATGGTTGTCATTGACATTCTCATTAGGAGGTCATATTAATTCATGCATCATGAATAATTTTCTTCCATATGTTAAGCAAGAACAAAAATATCAATTTTTATCGATATATCATTAGTTGGAGTTTATAGATATATCAAGAAACATCAATGAAAATTGTAATATATATATATATAATGTTGGAAATAATTCAAAAAATGATAGAAAAAATAATAATGTATATAATGAAATCGCTTTAAGAAAAAAATGATATGTGTATAATATATTTGTAATCTTAGACAATAATATACAAAATTGCGAAACATTAATGCTAAAATGATAAAGCATTAAGTTTATATATATTGAAGGATATAAAAAAAAAAAAAAATTGATATATATTTATTTATTTATTTTTTAAAATATTAATAATTTTATTTATAAATTTATATTTGTCTTATATTTAATCACTATATAAAAGATATAATAAGATAATTAAAATTAACTTATTCATAATAATTTTATTTTAATTAATTTATAATTATTAATATACAAAAGATATTGTGCAAGGCCCACACTCAATTCTTGATATTGTGTGTTTTTTTATAGCTTTAAGAAAGGAAATCCACATTGAAAAGGGGAAAAAAATAAATAAATAATGTATTGCTATGTGACATCACTATTATAAGGTTGTTGTGCTTCACTTTGGCAGGTTATGCATGGGCTATCTTTGGCAGATCAAAGGCCCACCACTATGATTAAATTTTTTGAAAACTTAGGTATTTTAAATTATTTAATTTATATTAATAAAAAAATAATTTATTAATTTTATTTATTTTTTATTTATTGAACTAATTTCGAAATGTTTGAACCAACTATTGGATCGATGGTGCCGGACGGTTATTCAAGAATCAAATGGTTAACTCCCTTTTCTTTTTGGGCAAAATGGGCCAGAGTGCCTATCATTTGCAACCTAGCATTCAACACCCTCTTTTTATTTTGCAAAATGGGACATTGCCCATGCGTTTCACTACTGTTTGCTTTGCAATGAATGAATGAGGCTTATAGCGCTCTTTCTTATCTCCTTTTATTTCCTATATGGGATCATTGTAGTGGCTAATTTAAAGAAAAATAAACTTGGATGATAGGTTCAAGGCAAAATGGTTGGACCACTTTGTTGCTCTTTGTTGATGTTAAAAATTATAAAAACAAAAAATAAATTACATATGTTATTTTAAAAAAATAATATAAGTAAACAAATATATAAGATTATATAGTACAATTTTTCTTTTATTTTCAATATATTTTTATATTTAAATATTATAGATGTTTTGTTTAATAAAATTTAAAATACTAATACATTTATATAAAATTGAAGAAATAAATGTTATTAATTTTTAATTTTATATATTTTTAATTTTGAAAATTATTTTTAATTTTAATAAAATATATTATATATTTACAATGTTATCGATTTGATCATGGTTCAATCATTCGATCCGACCATTAAAATCTGTTTTGAAAACATTATTCTAAAGTTCGGGTTGGATTAAGGTATCCAAGATCAATTTTTTATACCGGGAATACTTCCCTCCAATGTCCAACCGACTGGTGGCAAAAAAATTGAAAAAAAAAATATGTAAAACTACATAAAAAGTTGGGTGTGAAGAACTTTCCTAATCATAAAGCTAAGCGGTCCAAAAAAACTTATTTTGTAAATTATAAAAAGCTGGCCTTTCAATTCCAAAGAAGTTTGACCACTTTATTGAAAGAGTAGATCGAAACTTCAATGATAGCTTACAAGAAAATCACAAGAAACTTCTAGGCACATAGTGATTTGCTATTTGCATGTCAAGCCATATATAATTTTCTTTTCAGCCAAACTAGTCTGAAAACTTTCAAAAGCACAAACGTTTTCAAACTTCAAGATCTTCTCCTTTTCATAGTGTGGCGATCAGAAGCAACAACTCCATATGCACCTTCAACCCTCATGGTTTGTCCTGCACATGAAGACCAATAACCAGATTACCAAGAACTTATATATAAAGATTTTGCGTGGATAAATTATTCCCAATTCATATGTATGTATACGTGATAAAAACAAAGATATACTCGACCGGCTCCTCTGATTCTCCGATGCCTTACCCTTAAAACAAATACAGGCAATGCAAACACATAATGCAAGGGAAATCATGAAAGTCCACAAGCATTCCGTATTTGCTTTTTTCTTTTTCAGAAAATGCTTACGTGGCTCATCGCATCAATTCACAAGAGCAACAAATTCAAAACAACATTTCGTATTTGTTCTTTTCCTTTTCAGAAAATGCTTACGTGGCTCATCCACGTGTCCTTATTTTTATTTTTCCTTTACGGAATCCTTTTTCCTCGCAAGTAATCTATTGGGAGTTGTTAGATAATTGACCATTAATGTTTTGCCCTTTTTGTGTTATTAAAAGAAGACATAAAAACTTACGGAGAAGTCAAATACTTTTAAATGAACTATCAAAAATCATATCAATTTAATAATATGATTTGGACCTCTAAAATTGGTTTATAATAATCACAAATGATTGCCACGTAGACTTATTATAAGTATGTCAATTTATCAAATTAATTACACAAAACACTTTGTAATAATGCAGAGTTCAGAATTTAAAACCATTAAGCAAAATAAAATAATTGTTAAATAAATTATTTATTAAGTTAATTATTAAATTATTTTACTATATTGAACAAATATTAAATTCCAAGCTTCCTATGTAAAAACTGAGGTGGCCTGCCTAACCATGAATCACAAAAAGGACGACAAAACGTCAGACCAGGTTGCAGTTTGGACGGCGGAGATTGGTTGAGAAGGGAGACTGAAAGCCAGACCACCAAGTTAAATGCAGCCGTAACTACAAGCGAGACCACCAAGATCTTGGGTATTCCAAAACGGTAATCCGAAATTTTCCTATAAATATTACTTTTGAAATTTAGGAACACTTCTTAACTGAGCAAATGTTCAACTACTTAATATTAACTTATTATCTTTCAACCCTATTAAAAGTGATTTTTCTAATATTAGTTCATATGCATTTAGTTGAAGCATGATTTTTCTTTGTATATCAATATAAAATTGACTAAAATATAAGTCATTGAGGTCATGTTTGGTAAATTGGAATGGGGAATGAGAATGAATAGATATTTTTGGTAACCATTTTTTAAAACAATTTCCTATTTTCTAAAACAAAAAACAGGAAACTATGTTTGATAATCAAAAAATAGAAAATAGTTTTTTGAAAGGTGCACATTACCCTCCTTCTAATCCTTTTTTTTTTTTTTTTCTCCCTTCTCTTTGTGATCTTACACATCTTAAATCTGGATTTCAAAACCTTTTTCCATCAAAATAACTTTGGTTTTTCTTTAAAATTCCTTAGGAGTTTCTAGGCATAAAATCCAGATTTTGACATACTATTTGCTACCATTTTTTCCTTTTGGCATGCATTTTACTATTTTCTTTGACTTTCAACCATCTTCTTGATTTTCTAAATCTCACATAAGCATGAGCAAACTTCATGATTTCAAACAATGGAATTCATAGAATCAACTCATGTAAAATTAATCAGGGCTTTGGTGGGGGCCCAACATTCATGATCTTCTCTTCGATATTGTTTGTTTGATATATGATTTATTGTGCTTCCTCTTTATGGTACATGAAATTATTTTGAATCCACTATTGGGCTAACCTTGTTTCCCATAGAGGCGTATTAGCGCGCTATCCAAGTACGCTCCTCCAGTCTTACTTTCGAGAGTTCTATGGACACGTATGCCATTGATGACTATATCCATACTTGTTGTGATTCTTGGGTGCTTAGATGTATGCTTGATTTGCTTGGATAAAAGAAATGTTGTGTGCTATATTTCTATACTAACTTTGACGTTTTATGATAGCACTTGAGAAGCAGTTCAAGTACACGCTTTGACTCTCTTTTATGATCATGATTTGATTTTCTAGGTTGGTATGTTGATTTTTAAATCACTTTAATCTACCTAGGTATTTTCAATTAATTAATTAATTACCACATCCCCCTCAACTTAGTCATTAGAGACCTTTTTAGGGCTTAGAGGGTTGCTACCTCTTAGAGGTACCTTCCTGATAGGTAATCTAATCCGCGGAACTAGACTTGGGTTCTTAAAGACACGCTTTTCCAAAACTATGGAGTCAGTTCTTTAGGGTTTTCTTTCTTGTTTTATTTTCCCTTTTAAAATAAAATAAAATAAGTGGCGACTCCAATTTTTCCAAAACTAATTTTTCACCAATTAAAACGAGTCTCACCATTGAGTGGGGATGCACGTGAAAAATGCGGATCCACACAAATATGCCTAGATGCTTGCTTCTTTAATAGAGAAGACAAATTTTGTTACAAGAATCCTATATGCTTGCAACTACTTTGCGGAGAGTGGAATATAAAACCTTAATGATAAGTGTCTCATCAGTATTATAGACAACAACATATGGATGCATGATTTGTTACGACATTTGGGATGTGACATTGTTAAACAAGAATTTCCTGAAGATCCTGGAAAATAGTGTGGATTGTACTATCTTGATGTTAGAAGTCGTATATTGACAAGAAAAATGGTAAGAAAAAAATGTATATGAACCTACTTTCAAACTTAAATGATATTTTGAATGTGTAAACTTCAATAATACCATTTCCGTTTAAGTTACAAATCGTAATTTACTTCTATGTATTTGCTCGTTCCATCCCATCTAGTCTATTGCAAAGCTGAGCAAGCTTATTTTATTGAACTTGAAAAATTGTAAAAAGCTTGGGAGTTTTCCGAGCGTCATCAATATGAAAGTGCTTGAAATTCTTAATTTCTCTGGCTGCTCAGGGCTCAAGAAGTTTCCAAATATTTAAGGTAACATGGAAAATTTATTGGAGCTTTATTTAGCTCAACTACTGTTGAGGAACTTCCCTCCTCAATTGGGCATCTCACTGGACTTGTTTTATTAGATCCGAAATGGTGCAAAAATCTTAAGAGTCTTCCCACAAGTATTTGTAAGTTGAATATCTCTTTCTTTCTGGCTGTTCAAATCTTGAAAGTTTTCCAGAAATGATGGAGAATATGGACAGGTTGAAAGAGCTTCTTTTAGATGGGACACCAATCGAAGTGCTAACCTCATCATCAACTGAACGTTTAAAAGGCCTCATTTTATTGAATTTGAGGAAATGTGAAAACCTTGTGAGTCTTTCAAACGACATTTGTAATTTGACATCTCTTGAAAAACTTATCGTCTCTGGTTGTTCACAATTAAACAATTTACCAAGGAACCTTGGGAGCTTGCAACGTCTAGCACAGCTCCATACAGATGGAACTGCTATAACACAACCACCTGACTCAATTGTTCTTTTGAGAAACCATCAAGTGTTGATATATCCTGGATGTAAAATATTAGCGCCTACCTCATTGGGGTCACTCTTTTCGTTCTGGTTATTGCATAGAAACAACTCAAACAGGATCGGTTTGTGTTTTCCTTCTGGTTTTTCTAGTTGCAGGTCCTTCACAAGTTTAGACCTTAAGTGACTGCAAACTAATAGAAGGAGCAATCCCCAACGATATTTTCTCCTTAATCTCATTGAAGAAATTAGATCTAAGCAGAAACAACTTTCTAAGCATACCTACTGGCATCAGTGAACTTACTAGCCTAAAAGACCTTTGGTTGCGGCAGTGCTAGAGTCTCATACAAATTCCAGTGCTTCCACCAAGTGTCCGAGACATAGATGCACACAATTGCCCAGCCCTTTTACCAGGCTCATCAAGTGTAAGCACATTGCAAGGGCTACAGTTCCTATTCTATAATTGCTCCAAACCAGTTGAGGACCAATCCAGTGATGATAAGAGGAATGCATTACAAAGATTTCCACATAATTTTGTGTCTTCCACTGCTTCTGTTTCCTCTGTAACTAATTCACCTGTTGTGAGGCAGAAATTACTTGAAAATATTGCATTTAGTATTATTTTTCCTGGCAGTGGAATTCCTGAGAGGATCTAGCATCAGAATGTGGGATCTTATATAAAAATAGAGCTACCTACAGACTGGTATAATGATTACTTCTTGGGATTTGCTCTCTGCTCTGTTATTGAACATCTCCCTGAGAAAAAGACTTGAAAGACTGCAGTCATGATTTCCACTGGAAAGGCAACATTGTTGGGTCAGAATATGTATGGTTGGGTTATCAACCATGCTCCCAGTTGAGGTTGTTTCAATTCAATGACCCCAGTCACGGGAATCACATTGAGATTTCTTTTGAAACAGCCCAAAGATTCAACTCAAGTGCATCCAATGTGGTGAAGAAGTGTGGGGTGTATCTTATATAAGCAGAAGACCTTGAAGGAATCCATCTACAAAATAGAAAACAGCTTGAGAGAAGGGGATGCAATGTAGTCGAGAGAAGCAGTGACAGAGAGGGACTCAATGGAGGTGGAATGGACTCTAGTTCTAGTGGCGACAGTCATGGGCCCACCAAACGCAAACGCCCTCAAGAATGACTACCATCATCCAGGCGCTTTCTTCCAATAGAACTCTCTCCTTTCTTAATTTGGTCATTCATGCTTGAAATCATTGATGATTTTTGTTGTCAATGATTCTTGGCAAACTCCTCCAATCAGGTCCATATATTATATCTCTGTCGACTTCACACGGTGAGTCTTCATCTTTTCTCTTACAGAGTTATATTGATTGAAGCAACTGAAATTCTTAAAGGAGTTCTCCTTTCTTGTTTGCTTTGATATTTTAGGCAGACATTTTTGTTCGAATCTAACCTTTGATTTTGCTGGAATTTGTTATTAAGCCTATGCAAGGTTCTGACAGTTTGTATTTTATTTAGCAGTGGGTGGCACATATAAGGAGTACGATTAAGAAAATCAAGCAAAGTTGGTGTTGGGTGATGAATGCTAGTTGTCAGCTGTTATTTATGAACATAGTTAGTTTCTGCAAAGCAAATCCTTTCCAAATTAATGCAGCAGTGCCACAAGCTTGCAATCTTGCATCCTTACGAGTACCCTCTTGATGAGGTTTCATACTTGAGATTTAACTACTGAAAATGATTTTTGTAGCATAAACCCAATCTAGTACTAATTGTGGATGAATTTTAAATATGAATTACACCTATAGGGAAGCAGGGGTGTAGTGAATAAGTGTTTTTTAACAATTTGATAAGGTACTTTGATTCTACAAATTGTGCTTTATCGACATATATAAAGAATGAGTTATTCAATATAAAGGTTCAACTCACACAACTTAGCTCGAATTATTGCTAAGATGCTAGCCATATGTCTAACATACATCTTAAGTTAAATTCTAGGTTTAAGAGGTGAAAAGGATGCAAGTTACAAAAGCTACTTTTAGCTATGGTAGTGAAAGGGCTAAATATACATAAACGGAGCTCCAAGGATTGTGAAGCTTGATGAGAGCTTTGGAAAATGAAAATGGTGTAATGCATAGTATGTGAGATGATAAATGAAGGTTATGGAGAAAGATGAAGGGTAAGAAAACATGAGAAAGAAGGTTGTAGGCCAAAGGATGAAGTTCAACATGGGAATTAGATTTTAAGATCTAGCAACTGCACATACTTTCAATTAGAGGTAAATTTTAAAGTACTTCTCATGATCAATTTTGGGCAAGCTATCTATCTTTTTGAAGCTTAAGAAGCCAAGAGTCGAAATATTCAAATGGTGTACAA
Organism: Vitis x doaniana; assembly: GCA_030345155.1. Taxonomy (NCBI): domain Eukaryota; kingdom Viridiplantae; phylum Streptophyta; class Magnoliopsida; order Vitales; family Vitaceae; genus Vitis; species Vitis x doaniana. The sequence continues at coordinate 26,925,918 of CP128326.1, read as the reverse complement.
ATTAGGACTAAAACGATGAAGTTATGACTATTTGAAGATAATTGGACATAACTAAAGGAGCATTTCAAATTTGAAATGGTGATTTTGAAATTCAACTTATGATTTTGAAAATTAGGCAAGAATAAAGGACCATTTTGAATTCAAAATTGTGATTTTGAAATTCAACTTATGATTTTGGAAATTAGGTAGGAATAAAGGACTGTGGGCCCACATTTTTCACGTGTGTCCCCACTCAATCGGCGAGACTTGCTTTTATTCGTGAAAAATTAATTTTTTGAACAGTTGGAGTCGCCACTTATTTTATTTTATTTTAAAGGGAAAATAAAACAAGAAATAAAACTCTAAAAAAAGTGACTCCATAATTTTTGGAAAAAGTGTGTCCTTGAAAAACTAGAGTCTGAATCCGGGGACTAGGTTACTTATTGGGAAGGTACCTTTAGGAGATAGCACCCCTCTAAGCCCTATAAAGGTCTCTACTAACTAAATTAAGAGAAATATGACAATCAATTGATTCGCTCTAAGCACAAAACTTGTTTCTCTATGTCCATACAAAGGCAGAGGAAAACCACCCATTCATCATAAGAATGGGTGTTATTATCGACCAATAAAATGTCATCAACATATAAAGACTGTTGGGAATTGTTCCCAATTCCTATTTAATAAAGATTCTTTTTTGTAAAGAACATTGTATAAAATATTTGTAAGTTAATATATTATTGTAATATTAGATTTCCTTATAGAATAAGGAAAGTTGTTTGAAATATCTCTATAAATATTCTAGATTATGAGAGGAAAAAGTTATGAGGTGGATAGAGATGTGAGGAAGAACGAGAGGTACCCAATGGAGCGATAGGGCTTGTGGTAGGGTATGAATAAGAAGAGTGGGGAAACATGGGATGTTTTGGGAACCCAATAGTTGTATTTGGTTATGTCCTCTATAATGTTTTGGTTCTATCCTCTGTAATGGTCTTTATGTATATATAGAGAAATGATTCTCTTTCATCCATAGATGTAGGCATGGTTGGTTGAATCATGTTAAAACCTCATGTACTGTTTGTGTTGATTATTTTATCTTCGTGTTCATGAATTAACCTTGTTTGCATGAAAGCTTTCCTTGTCACAACAAACTGGTATCAGAGCTTCGGATTGAAGATTTCTGGAAGAGCAAAAAATTAAAGATCACACAAGACGAAGACAAAAGGAATTTTAGTTGGAAGTGGAGTCGATTGCTCTCTCGTGGCGATATGATACAAAAAGCATGTGTCATGGAGAGATTGAAGATTGGCTTCATGGAATTTGGTCCAAGGTGGAGATTGTTGAGAATTGTCTCAAATTCCTAGTTAGTAAAGATTCATTTTTGTAAAGAATATTGTATAGAATATTTCCTAAGTGAATATATTTTTGTAATATTTAATTTCCTTATAGAATAAGGAAAGTTATTGGAAATATCCCTATAAATATTCTAGGTCATGAGGGGGAAAAGTTATGAGATGGAAATGGGCCTGTAAAGACTATATGAGACTGATAGAGATATAAGGAAGAAATGCAAGGCACCCGATGGAGCGAGAGGGCTTGTGGTTGGGTATAGATACAAAGAGTGGGGAAACATGGGATGTTTTGGGAACCCAATAGTTGTATCTAGTTCTATCTTTTATAATGTTCTCTATTGTATAGTAAAATGATTCTCCCTTTTCCGTGGACATAGGCATGGTTGGCCGAACCATGTTAAAACCTCATGTATCGTATGTATGATCATTTTATCTTTGTGTTTTTGAATTAACTTTGTTTGCATGACAACTTCTGCTATCACAACAAACTAGTATCAAAGCTTGGGTTGAAGATTTCAAAAATAGCAAAATATTACGGAGCACACGAGACGAAGACAAAAGGAATTTTAGTTGAAGGTGGAGTCGATTGTTCTCTCACAGTGATATGATACAAAAAACTTGTGTCATGGAGAGATTGAAGATGGACTTCATGGAATTTGGTCCAAAATGGAGATTGTTGGAAATTGTCCCAAATTCCTAATTAGTAAAGATTCTTTTTTGTAAAGAATATTGTACAAAATATTTCGTAAGTTAATATATTCACTACTACAAAAATAATTTATGATGTCACTATTTATGGTGTCACATTTAAAATAATGACACCATTGAGCTTAAAATTTATAAAGGTGACACATCATATAAAAAATCTTCAATTAGGGTAGTTAGATGATGCTAATTTCAGATTTATGGTGTCATTCTTTGGAAGTGACACCATATGAAATAAAAAATTTTAAATTTTATAACTCAATGGGCCCTTTTTTAAAATAGTGAGTAGGAACAATTTATGAAAAGTCCATTGTTTCCATATATACATTAACTAATATAAAAGATCTTATTGCTTAACCCTAACCATCTTTTTCTTTTCCTTCTTCTCACACCCATGGTCGGCACACCTAAAATTGATATTCTTTGCTTCATAAAATCTCGGGTAAGTCAAAATCCCTTATCTATCATCTTCATTTTTTTTTATTAATGCAAAAATATTTGTTAGTACAATTGTTTTATATCTCTTGATTTAGTATATCTATGATGTGGGTTTTGTAAATGGTGTTTTTTGTCGAGTTCCAGGGAAGTAAAAACTAGGTTTAACATTCTAACATATTTTTCGTTTCATTGCTAATAAGCCCCAAAACAAATGAAAACAAGAAAAATGAATGATTTTTAAAATTTTTGTCTAATTGAGAATGAGAGATACTTCTTGTATGAAAATAAGAGGATTTATATATATAATAGACATAAAAATAGACTTCTTTGATATTTAATAAACAAGTGAATTTTTCTCTAAAAAAATAAAATAAGAATTTCTCTATGTAATAAAATAATTTACATATGAGATAGTTGTCAATAAGAAAGTTTCGAAAATAAATTTGGGATAAAATATTTTTTAGTAAGTTTTGTTTAGATAATTCAAGAATAAAGTAGTTTATTAACTTTCCTTAAAAAATAATATTCTTCTTTCTTTTTTGAATTGATCAATTTTTTTAGAAATAAAATTGTTAGGTTCTATTCTTTGTAAATGTTTAAGAAATTCTAAAAAATTCTTTAAAAATAAAATGACCTTTCTACCACATTCTTTGTAATAAATAATTGTTTTTTATACATATTGTAAACTAAAAAAAAAAAGTCTTTGTTCAGTTAACCTAAGAAGACATTCCTCTGTGTTGAGAGTCACCTAAATGGAATAAAATATTCAATATCATAGGAGAGTAAAAAGTATTGCAAAAATGATTTTATTGAGAGAGTTATCTAAATGGAATAAGATATTGGTAGGTGAATAAAATATTATGGTGATTGTAATAGTTGACTTAGTGAGTGGAGGATAAGTGTATGCTTCTTTGTTTATTCTATAAAAACAATAATTTTAGTAGTTGAAAACGTGTATGAAATGACTGAAAATATTTTCTGAAAAATAAGATAATAATAAATGGATAATAGCTCATTTCCTAAAAATGTTTTGATAAATCAAAATAACTTGTAGTTAAAATATATTCTTGTGAAAGTATTTAAAAATGAACCAATATATTAATAATTGTTATGATTAAAAAATCAATAATGTTTATGAAAAGTTCTTTGATTATTTCTCATTCTAATTTTTCTCTTACATTTTTTAATAAAAAAATTAGATTTTTTTTTTATCTTATATGCACAATTTTCATGCTTGTTATAATATCATATCTTATCATATTAGTAGTTGAAAACATTTTTATATTTTGTTACTAAAATTTTATTTTATATAATTGAGATGAAATTTAATGGACATTGTTATTTCACAAAATGAACTTTAAAAAATATTGAAATTAAAAAAATCCTTCCAAGAAATATATATATATATATATATATATATATATATATTAGATGTTAAAAATGATTTTTAAAAACAAAATGAATTATAAAAAAAAAATTAAAAAGTGCAAATTTTAAGTAGAAAATTAGTATTTTTTAAAAATTTTAGATTTATATTTTGATTTTGTAGTTTTGATTTATTTTTTATTTTCTTGAATTGTTTTTATTTGAGTTCAAATGTGACTACTTTGCTATAAGATTCATTAAAGAAATAATTGTTGATTTTACAGTTATTGCTTTAAAGGTTTTACTCATTTAATGAATTGTATATAATTTCATACTTCCAATTATTGTGATATTAATGTTATTCTCATTTGATTTCAGTTCGATGACCAAAAAAACATATTCTCAAGTAGAATTTGATGAAATTAGAGAAGAATGGATTACTTTTGTGTTATAACTAATCATGAATCATATTGATGTATCGTGATCATTCATGGTAAGTCCCTTAGTTATTATATGATTGAATTTTCCATTGGTATTGTATAACATTACTTATTCTTTACGAACTATTTTTATATCAAAACGAGAAAAAGGAAAAAGAAAAAAAAACATTAGTACTTGGATTTGTTTATTGTTTATAACATCACATTTTTATTTTCAATAAGAACTCTAAACCTCATTAAACTATGAAATGCAGGTATACACTCTTGGGAGGACAGTATGAAGAATAAAAAGAAAGAAGAAAGAGGCAACAAGATTTAGGTTTTTAGATATGACTCTTATGTCATACATTATTGGACATAAACATTACTTTATTTGGAATTGAGAATTTTGGGTTTTTGGATGCAACTCTTCTGTCATTTTATGGTTAGCCGGTTTTATGCATATGAAATGTAGGTATACATGAATGTTGGGAAGCTTAACATTTCTAAATCATGTTTTAATGTGTATTCACTTTTCTTTTTTAGTTTTGGTGGGTTTGATGTGTTTGATGTACTATTATTTTGTGAACATTTGATATACAAATATTATTGGATGACGTAATGTGTTACAAGTTAATTTATAAGCATTATGAAAATATAAGTTAAATATAATATGATTATTATATTTATGAACAATTTACACAGGTTGGTCTTATTTATCAATAAGCATTACAAAAATCTACAAACTAATCAACAAAAAACAACCATATCTTCCATAATCATTTACAATGATGTGACACCATAAATTAAAGGTGATACATTTAACGTGACACCATAACTTAAAGATGATGCATTTAATATGACACCTTATATATCTCATACAACTCTATATCAAAATAAGCATCACTAAAAATATATGGTGTCACTTCTGAATGTGTCACCATTTATCTGCTTTGGTGTCGCTTTGAAATATGTCACCAATTGATACCCTCTATGGTGTCAGTGGATAAGGTGACGCTATATTGTAATGACACCCTATGTTTATAATGACTTATTATAAATGTCACCATATATCTTTTTTCTTGTAGTGATTATTGTAATATTAGATGTCCTTAAAGAATAAGGAACGTTGTTGGAAATATCTCTATAAATATTCTAGGTCATGAGGGGAAAAAGTCATGAGATACAGATACGCCTATAGAGACTATAAGAGGTGAATAGAGATGTGAGGAAGAACGACATAGAGGAACGAGAGGGCTCATGGTAGGGTATAAATACAAAGAGTGGGGAAACATGGGATGTTTCCTCAACCCAATAATCGTATCTGGTTCTCTTCTCTGCAATATTCTTTATTGTATAGTGGAATGATTCTCTCTCATTCGTGGACGTAGGCATAGTCAAGGTTTAAAATATTGGTAAACACAAATATAGTAGAAATATTGGTGGATATTTTTGCACAAATATCGATTGAACATAAATGATTCAAAATTAATGAAAATGCTTAGAAAACTTTCAAAAAATGATAAATTAAGGAATAATACACATATTAAAGTTGTTCACTTAGTGTAATTGACATAAGTACAATTAAAGATAATATTTAACAAATTTTTATAAAAAAATTAGCTTAAATTCCTTTAATATATTTATATTCATTTATTTAAAAATTTTTAAAATACTTTTATTAAAACATGTTTTATTATATTTTAAATGAAAAATTAAATTAATTTATATAAAATATGTTATTTGAGATTTAATTTCTAAAATTTTATTAAAAATATGTGGTAACGACTTTTTCTACTAACATTAATTTATTTAAATAATTAAAATTGTTAATAATTTATCTTGTCAAATTAATTTTAATTTATAAAATATTAGGACTTCCTCAATTTTTGTATTGTAGCAATTTTTTTTGGGTAAAATTATATATTTAATATTTTAAATAAAAAAATTAAAATTAAATAACATTGAAGTGATAAATATAAAAAAATTTTAAGAGTGAAGTAATAATAATTTTTAAAAATAGGATTAATGAGATAAATATGAAAAGTAGTTAAAAATAAAAGGATACTATAAAATAAAATGATAATATAAATTTAAAATGAAAGATAAATTAAAAATGGATAATTAAAAAATAAAAAAAAAACACGGTACAAAATGTCATCACCCAAAAAAATCGTTGATAAATCGCAAAAAAAAATTGTCAATTTTTTGAGGAAAAAAATTACTCCATGTGCATGTGCTCCCCACTTCCAATTTTTCAACAAAATTTTGGGTTTTTAGTGAAATATTGGTAATTTATTGCTGACATTTTCGATTTTTTGCCAAAAAATCCTCTGATTGATAATCGGGGGCTGATTTCGTTTCAGCCACCTTCAATATCCGAAATATCATTGATATTTTGGCGATATTTTTATATTTTTTCATCACTGGGTATGGTTGACCAAACCATGTTAAAACCTTGTGTACCATGTGTGTGATTATTTTATCTTTGTGTTTTTTAATTAACCTTGTTTGCATGAAAGCTTCCATTGTCACAACAAAGATAAAGTAAGAAAACATCTCACAAATCATTTAAAAGAAAAGACAATTCTTTTAATTAATCATAACAAGTTTCAAATTACAAATGCCTTCATTTAAAAAAATAAATAAATTCAATGCATTGATATTTTATTTTTTTCCTTTGTCATTATGAAATAGAATATCCATTTATTCCGTTATAAATGAATCATCACATAATCAAACCTTATTGAGTACACTTCTGGCCTAAAAGCATGAAATAATAAGAAAATGGCAATGAATGTGAACAATTCTTCCAAGAGGACTTGAGTTGAAGTTGTTATTGTCATGGAATTGCTACATGCATCTCACTTGTCATCTAACGAAACATGGAGATCTCACACACAACCTCTTTCAGACTCACACAATCTCATGCGTTTGATAGTGATTTTAGAAAGTAATTCTAGAATTTGTAATACTTGAAAGATAAAAATTTTAAATATTAAAAAAATTAGAAATATTTCCTAAAATAACGGGTAAACCTACTCTTTGTATTATCAATAGAAGAATGGTATTCTCACTCATTTTCCATGTGCCGTGTGGTGTCTTTGTGGTCCCATCATTGCATAAACCTACTCTAAATGTTTATAGTCTTGGTCCATTGTTGATATTATCAGTAGAACAGTAGTATTGTCACTTGGTTTTCCATGCACCGTGGTGTCTTTGTGGTCCCATCATTGCTTATTATTGTCACTTGGTTTTCCATGCATCGTGGTGCCTTTGTGGTCCCATCATTGCTTATTATTGTCACTTGGTTTTCCATGCATCGTGGTGTCTTTGTGGTCCCATCATTGCTTATTTGTAGTCTTGCCAACTATTTAGTTTCCTTGCATGCTCAGTAGTCAATGGCATTTAATGTTGGAGCATGCAGTAAAATTTTCGTGAAAGCATTCGCACAGGTGAGTGAACTACATGGGTCAAGAACAAATACTGAGATAATAATTGAGGAGGGGGTGGTTTAGACTTGGTCTTTTTCTCACCTATCTAGAAAAGGTTTTGTTTTTTCCCCCTATTTTTTTTTTTCACCTTTGATCGGTATCATATAAATTTTTCTTAATTTAATTATATTTATTTATGTCAATTCTTACTTATAATTAACTTTCAATTATGATTTTTAGTAAATATTTAATTGATAATAGAGTTAATAAATAATTAAAACATCATGGATATTTTTTCAATAATAAATTGCATTTTATGTGTCAAAGAAATTTTTATGGTTTTATTTTACTTTCCTAAGAATTTAGGGGAATGAGCTTCTAATCATTAGGATAAAGGCTTATTTGGACTATGAATAAAAATAATTATCCAATTGTAAAAATAATCTCTCTTTCTAATTTTGCTAAGAGATAATGCTCATCTGAATTATAGAGAAAGATGATTGAACATTTGCATACTCAAGGTTTTGAGCCCTTTGTCACGAGTAACTATAGATGATATTTGTTTTGATGTTCTTGGTAGCAAATTTGGTTATGTTCAAGGACTTGATCATAGTGAGGTGATTAACACCTTTACTCAACACAACTTATATAGAGGTCATTACAACTAAATAGAGGATTGGACAACTACAAAATCAAGTTGAATACTAATATAGCCAATTGGATGAGCAAGCTCACAAATTGGAGGGGCACGCTTGACGGTTAGATGAGAATACTAATGAAAATCAATACACTCATATATCATTGAAATTTGAATTATCCAATCTTAACAAATTGATATTGCAATTTAAACATCAAAGATGTAATAAGATACACTACAATATGAGCTAAACATTGGCCAATAGTCTGTTTTGGTGTGATGCAATTGAAGCCATTTTGTTGGGCTTTCAACATTATATTTTGACTTTTCGAATATGTTCGGTTTCTGAAAAATTTGAGGAAAAATGTAAGGGAAAGAAAATACAAAGGAATAGTAGAAGGAAATAAAAAAAAAGAGGGAAAATAAAAAATAGATTAAAACTCGATAAATTATTTTTATTACTTCAAACTCATTTTATATATTTTAATTTATTAATATAAAGATTAAATAATTTTAAATGTATAATTTGTTAACTAGTTTTAATTATATTTTATTTTCTTTAGGATTTTTCATGTGACAACCAAACATGAAAAAATAATTTTCTTTATCATTTTTTTTTCTTTCCTTATTATTTTTTGGAAACCAAACATAATCTTAGAATTAGTATTTTGATTCCCATTATAATCATTCCTTAATGGGTAGTGGCAGTGTGAGTTTTTTTTTTTTTTTTTTTTTAATGTTTTGTTATAATGTTTCTTTCCTCTTATTGAATCATTTTGTTTATCAATCTTGACATAGGTGCATCCAATTTTCTTGGTTTAAAGACATTCCTTGTTGATATGTACTCTAAATGTTTTTTTGATTAATATGGGCATGTATATAAAATGTTTCCCAGGAACTACATGGAGAAGGTTAATGGTAATAATTTTATTTTTTTATTTTTTTATTTTAGGTTTCTTGTTTTTAGAATGTGATCGTTGACTTCACTAAAAATTTCATATTATGGTTAGAGGTGATTTTCATGATAAGAAGGGACCTATTCCCGTAACTCTTTTTTTTTTTTTTTTTTTAACAGAAAAAATTGACTTTTTCTATAAAGTTGTTTTGTACCAAAACTATATGGTATCACAAATTTTATTTTATAGTAAAAAGTAGCATGTTTCCATAAATATTATTTTATGTTTCAAACTTTACATTTTATGGTTAACAATAAGGAAAATTCTATGGTTCCTATAGGGGAAAAGAAACCTACTAATGGTACAACTGTTTGTACCTCTTCTTATCTTCTTTTTTCCTTCTCTCTCCTGGGTAAGCCTATGGTCCCACTCAAATTTTAATTAAAAAATAATATATTTACTAATTTGTTTTACTAATGATTTTTTTTTTAAATATAGTAAAAACCAGAGAATTTGCCTTAAAAAAATAATATAAATCTTAAGCTAAATTTATAAATAAATAAAAAATAATATGTAATGAAATTTTTATTATCTAAATTCACATAAAATATTTTATAAAATTTATTTAATATTCTTATTTATTATTCATTTTTTATCATAATCTATTTTTCATTCCTTTGAAAAAATAAATTTAAATTTTTTATTTGTTTTTGTAAAATTTTTATTTTGATTAATGTGTCCCAGATGCTAAGAATATGACAAGAGTATGAAAAATGTATTTTAGAAGGTTCCTGTTTCTTTTTGCTAAAAATTCATAGACCTTAATGTATAATTCACTATCAGGCTTATGCAATCGATCCATTAGTAAAATAAAATCTTCCCATGTTATAAATTTATTTTATTTATTTTAAAAAAAAGTTTAGATAAAAAAGATGTTAGATAAGTGTATTTAATTATTTTTTAAAAATAAATTTTATGTTTTAAAAATTAAATTTTATATATAAGTATATGTTACTATTTGATAGGTGGGTTAATCTGTTTACACTCAACGTAAAAATAAATAAATAAATAAATAAACCCTTTATTTCTTTTTTTTTTTTTTTAAAAAAAAAATAAAATGAATTTAATAGGATTTCATGGCTTTCTTTCTTTCTTGGAGACAATGGATATGGGCATGAGAACCGGTATGTTAAAGCCAGTTTAGTGGAATGGTTGATTCCTATCTTAAAAACAAAGGAGACAATGTTCCTTAAATAGTTGAAAAATGGATTTGTTGAATTCCTCTAATTAATGAAATATTCAAATTAAATTTTGATGGTTCAAGGATAAAGAATAAAAGTGTATTAGGATATATAGGTTATTAGAAACTCTAAGAGAACTATAAAAATGATTGCGAATAGGCATATAAGCAATTCTTCAATAATTATTGTAGAATGTATGATTTTAAGAGATAATGTATTAGCTAATAAGAATAATGGGTTTGAAGGTGACTTAAAAATAGTAATAGATTGTTAAAATAAAAAGAGTAATATTTCTAATTCTATTACGTTATTAATGAAGGATATTTGAAAGTTATATTATAATTTAAATATTTACAATTGTCATCATATTTATAGGAAAGAAATAAAATAGAAGATTGTCCAGTTAAAAAATGTATTTATAATATAAAGTTGATCAAGTGGTGATAAAATTTTTCTAAAGATGTTACAAAGTTTGGTTTTAAAGATTATTACGGTTCATCTTTCAATCGAATTTGTAGAGCTCTTCTCCTAAAGAACCCAATTTTGTCAAAGTCGTATGTCATGCTAAAGCCAGTTTTTTTTCGTAGGCATCTCATGAAAGTGGATGGGTAGTAGCTAGAATCAAACTTCTTTCTTACCTTTAAAATAAAATGATAATTAAAAATATTGTAGGGTATTCTACTTTGTAGGCTCTTCTCCTAATAAAAAAAATTAAAATAAAAAAGTCAAAACCTTGTATTATGCTAAAGCCAATTTTTTTCATAAGCATCTCATGAAAGTGGATGGGCGCTAGCTTGAATCAAACTTCTTTTTTACATTTAAAATAAAATGATAATTAAACATATTAAAGGGTATTCTACTTTGTAGGCACTTCTCCTAATAAAAAAAATTTTAAAAATAAAAATAAATAAATAAATAAAAAGTCAAAGCCTTGTATTATGCTAAAGCCAGTGTTTTTGGTAAGCATCTCACGAAATTGGATGGACGGTAGCTCGAATCAAACTTATTTCTTACATTTAAAATAAAATGATAATTAAAAATACTGAAGGGTATTCTACTTTGTAGGCTCTTCTCATAATAAAATAAAAAAAAGTCAAAGCCTTGTATCATTCTAAAGCCAATTTTTTTCGTAAGCATCTCGTGAAGGTGGATGGGCGGTAGCTCAAATTAAATCAAACTTCTTTCTTACATTTAAAATAAAATGATAATTAAAAATATTGAAGGGTACTCTACTTTGTAGGCTCTTCTCCTAATAAAAAAAAAGAGTCAAAGCCTTATATTATTCTAAAGCCATTTCTTTTCGTAAGCATCTCATGAAGGTGGATGGGTGGTAGCTCAAATTAAATCAAACTTCTTTTTTACATTTAAAATAAAATGATAATTAAAAATATTGAAAGGTATTCTACTTTGTAAGCTCTTCTCCTAATTAAAAACAAAAAACATAAAAAAAAAGGTCAAAGCTTTATATTATGCTAAATCTAGTTTTTTTCGTAAGCATCTCATGAAGGTGGATGGGCAGTAGTTCGAATCAAACTTATTTCTTACATTTAAAATAAAATGATAATTAAAAATATTGAAAGGTATTCTACTTTGTAGGCTCTTCTCCTCATTAAATAAAATTCAAAATTTCAAAAATCCTTGTATTATGCTGAAGCCAATTTTTTTCATAGGCATCTTATGAAGGTGGATGGGCTGTAGCTGGAATCAAACTTCTTGCTTACATTTAAAATAAAATGATAATTAAAAATATTGAAATCCATTTTTATATTTGATACATGATACATCCACCGGAGACCTTCACAAGAATTTTAGCACACAGCATCCCCACCTTCCAAGGCAGACTTCATCCCTGTCTTTTCTACCCACCAGCGTTTTCCTGAAATTTCTTGCCGCTTTTATGAAGAAATTGCCTGCAATTTCAGCTAAGTTGAGTGACGTCTCATAGTAAAGAGTGGATGGCTTTTGCAAAACCTCAAAGTCAAAGAGCGTCTTGTTCTTCTATTTCTACTCGTGGTTGGAATTACGATGTTTTCTTGAGCTTTATGGATGAAGATACCCGCCATAAATTTGCAGATCATCTCTACAGAGCTTTGAATCAGAAAGGAGTCCGTACCTTTAGGGATAATGAAGAGCTAGGAAGAGGAGAAGAGATTGCATCAGAACTTTTAAAAGCTATTGAAGAGTCCAGGATTTGCCTCATAGTTCTGTCGGAAAACTATGCCCGTCCAGGTTCATGGACTGCAGGCAGAAAATGGGAAAAATTAGTTTTTCCGATTTTCTACCATGTGGAACCATTCAGTGTGCGAGGACAGACTGGGAGTTACGAAGAAGCATTTGAAATGCATGAAAAAAATGCAGACCAGGAGGGAATGCAGAAGATGGTGGCGAATATTGGCGGATGGATTTTACAGAATGGGTAAATATAGCATTTTTTCTGCAAGTATCCACTAAGTTTTGTACCTGATGATAAATCGGAAATCTTTTTAAGGTTATAATCAACATCGTTATCTTGTCCTAAAAAGTCAAAATCTTATATCTCCTCCTGACTGGGAGTATTGATTAACAGACTATTTTCCAAACTTATCTTTAATAAAAGAACACAGCAAAAGTGTCTCTCCAATAATTGCAGGGCAATACTCTTTCAAGAAGTATGTTAAGTTTCAAATGTTGGGAGGGCAAGTCATACAACCAGTCTTTGGTTCTTTTAGGCTATGTTAGGTTCCATAAAATACCAAGGAAAGAAAAAAAAAATTGTTAAGGAAAATGATTTTATCATATTTAGTTATCCTATTCAACAATAATTAAGATTAATTAGAAATTTATACTTTTGTAAGTTATTTAATCTTTCCCTCGAATTTTCCGGGAAACAAACATAGCCATAGTATTTTCTCATAGTTACAAATACCATCTTGTGATAGACCTAATGAAAGTGTTTAAGTTTCAAATAAAGGCCAATATCATAAAAGAAGGGAGGTGGTTGCCCTTCCTGTGTGGGATGGAGGTCAGAAAAGATGAATAAAGGAGAACGGTTTCCATAGAAGACCTCTTTATTTATGGTATTCTAATGGAGCTTGAACAAATGACAAAGGATTGCCCAAGTATAATATCCCTTGTTGAAGGATTGAAAAACATGTAGCTCATGCCAGCTAAAAAGATTACATGTTTTCATACTATTGATCCTCTATGAAAACACCTGAATATGTGATCCAAGTATTCCAACCTTATTCCTTCACTGCATTCTATTTCCCCATAATTCTGGTTTTGTAAATAAAGCTGAAAGCATATATAATCCAGTGTACTTCTTGTTTGTAACTGTTGACTCACCACTTGTGTCATGCTTTACTACTTACAGGCCTGAGGCTCATGTTATTGAGGAGATTACTTCCACTGTTTGGAAGAGTTTAAATGGGGAATTCTTACATGTTGAGAAGAACCTTGTTGGGATGGATCGACGAAGGGCATCTTCTACTTGTACTTCTATTGGTTCATGGGATTATGAAGTTTTCTTGAGCTTTAAGGGTGTAGATACCAGATACAATTTCACAGATCATCTCTAGGCAGCTTTGTATCAGAAAGGGATTCGTACCTTTAGATTGGATGAGATCAGGGGAGAAGAGGTTGCATCAGCTCTTTTTAAAGCTATTGATAAGTCAAGGTGCATCCTTGTGGTTCTCTCAAAATACTTTGCCCACTCCAGATGGTGTTTGGACGAATTAGTGAAGATCATGGAGTGCAGGAATCAAAATGGAAAAGTAATTCTTCCAGTTTTCTATCATGTGGATCCTTCCGATGTGCGAAAGCAGGAAGGGTGGTATGGAGAAGCATTAGCCCAACATGAATCAAGAAACATTTTTGGCCACAAGACACAGAGGTGGAGAGCAGCTTTGAGGGAAGTGGGCAATCTTTCTGGATGGCATGTACAGAATGGGTAAATATAGCTTGTTCCATACAATCTTTTGCGAGTATCCTTTATTTTTTACATAAATAATGACAAAACATAAATCTATTAAAAGATATATTTGACATATGTGTCTTTCCTAAAAAATCAAAATATTATGTCCCCCTTGAATGGGAATGCTAATGTTCAAGCTAAGTGTTGGTTAACTACATGTCTACTTTATTATTCATTATTCAATTCAAGGCTTCATTCTGGTTATTAACAAATTATACCCAGGTTCATGGCCCATATACAGTGTTAAAATCTGCTTCATCAATTAAAATAGAAAAATCATGGACTTTCTAAATTATTTCCCTGAATTGGTTCTCATAGGCCCTGTGACTATTTGAAATGTAAGGCGCAAACATGATGTTTTTCTCAACAGAGAACCAATTTGGAGGAGTTTTTTCTTCTTCTTCTTTCTTTCTTTCTTTCTTTTTTTTTTTTTTTTTTTTCTTTTTCCTTTACTTTTTTTTTTTTTAATGATATAACATTAGTCTTTCAAAATATAAGTTGCATATAAAAGGTCTCAAGACTCAGTCATGTAGATGAGACTCAAGATAGAAGGCCAAAGTTTCTTGATGAGACTTTAGAGTACGATACTTTTAAAATGTCATCTACTTTGTTTTTGTTCAAAACCAAGTCTTTCAAACTTAATCCCTATCCTTGAAATGCTAGAAAGGAACCCCTTTTTTAATTTGTTCACACACTCAAAACAGTAGATTTCAATAAGGTGTTTCATTGACATGATTATTTTGGGTGGGCTTTTGTTTCCTGTTTTTTCATTTTGTTATGGGAAATGGAGATTGTTTTGGTTGTATATGAAAATGATGATGTTTTATTTTGAATTGCATGTGTGATTAAGATACATTGCTTTTACTGATTTGATGATCACAAATAATTGTCTGAAGCAGGATTTCGTTGTAATCAATATGACAGGGAATAAGTTGATTTTCAGTAAAATCATCTCTTTTTTCTCCATCGATCATTTATTTCTTTCTTAAGATATCATACACAATATAAGTGAATATTTAACAAATGATTTATTTATTTTTCAAAATTGTCTTTTTTCTAAAGATATATTTTCTTCGATTAAAATTAATTGGTCTGAATTTAAAACAATATTATATCTTCTTGTCCTTCCATTAATATTTAATTGATTTCCTATTTCTTTGCATTTCTTTAATGGGTTAATATATTGGTATGCACAAGCTTCTATTCTTGATATTTGTTTTTTTAGTGTTTTCTGATACATGCAAATACCATTAATTGATAGGACTAATGAAAAAGAAGCTTATAAAAGGAACTGTGTAAAATATCAAATAAAGGCTGACATCATCTAGGAAGGGACGTGAGTGCTCTTCCGGTATGGATAGAGGTTATTATAGATCATTAAAGGACAATATTTAGAAGCCCTTTTTCTACAATGCTCTAATGGAGTGCTTGAAAAAATGGCTAAAGATCATCTATGTATAATATCTCTGATTATCTAAGGATTGTCGATCATGTAGCTCATGTTAGCTAAATAGATTTCATGCTTTCAACTTATTGATATTTGTTGTAATGTATACTCAACATAATGAAAACACTTAAGTATGCGATATAATGTATTCATTCTTTTACCCCTAATGCATTCTATTTGCCCATAAGTCAGGTTTATAAATGAAACTAAGCATAATCAATTTTAGTTCATGTTATCTACTATTTGTTACTTTGTTGGCTCATCCACGTACATGCCTTGCTGGTGGCAGGTCTGAGGTAGATTATATTAAGGATATTACTTGTGTTATTTTGATGAGATTTAGTCATAAACTCTTACATGTTGACAAGAACCACATGGGGATGGATTATCATTTGGAAGAAATGGAAGAAATTTTTCCACAAATGATTTACTCAGTGTCAAATGATGTTTGCATGGTTGGGATCTATGGACTTGGAGGAATTGGTAAGACAACCATTGCCAAATTTTTATATAATCGAATTGCTGCTCAATTCATGATTACTACCTTTATTGCAAATGTTAGAGAGGATTCCAAAAGTCAGGGTCTACTTCATTTACAAAAGCAACTCCTTCATGATATCTTGCTAAGAAGGAAGAACTTTATAAGCACTGTTGATGAAGGGATCCATATGATACAAGATAGGCTCTGCTTTAAAAAGGTTCTTCTTGTGCTTGATGATGTTGATGATTTGAACCAATTGGAAGCCTTAGCTGGTGATCATAATTGGTTTGGTCCAGGAAGTAGAATTATTGTAACAACTAGAGATAAGCATTTGTTGGAGGTGCATGAAGTGGATACATTATATGAGGCTAAGAAATTAGATCACAAGGAAGCTATTGAACTCTTTTGTTGGAATGCTTTTAAACAGAACCACCCCAAGGAAGATTATTAAACACTTTCAAATTTTGTGGTACATTATGTTAATGGTTTTCCATTAGGTCTTAAAGTTTTGGGTTGTTTCCTATATGGCAAGACAGTACGTCAATGGGAAAGTGAATTGCATAAACTAGAATGGGAACCTAACCAAGAAATTCAATGTGTGCTTAAGAGAAGTTATGATGAATTAGATTGCACACAACAACAAATATTCCTAGATGTTGCTTGCTTCTTTAATGGAGAGGATAAAGATTCTGTTACTAGAATCCTAGAGGCTTGTAACTTCTATGCAGAGAATGGAATACGAGTCCTTGGTGATAAGTGCCTCATAAGTATTGTAGACAAGAAGATATGGATGCATGATTTGTTGCAACAAATGGGGCAAGACATTGTTGGACAAGGATTTCTTGAAGAACCTGGAAAATGGAGCAGATTGTGCTATCCTGAGGTTGTAAGTCATGTATTAACAAGAAAAATGGTAAAAGCAAACTGCAAATGAGCCTACTTTTAAACTTGAATGATTTTTAGAATATATAAGCTTCAATAATTTCATTTTTGTTTAGGTTACAAATATTACTTGTATGTATTTTGCTCTTCACTTGTCCTCTACTCTTGTTTGTCAGGGAACAGAGGCAATTAAAGGCATACTCTTGAACTTTTCTATACCAAAGCCGATACACATTACTACTGAATCCTTTGCAATGATGAAGAATCTTAGGTTGCTCCAAAATCTATTCAGATCATGAATTTGCTTCGATGGGGGAGCACAGTAAAGTAAAGTTGTCTAAAGACTTTGAATTCCCTTCTTATGAGCTAAGATATCTCTATTGGCAAGGATATCCTTTGGAATCTTTGCCATCAAGTTTTTATGCAGAGGACCTTGTAGAACCTGACATGTGTTATAGCAGCTTAAAACAACTTTGGGAAAGTGACATGGTATGATTATTGATTATTTATTCGTGTCACTTCTTTAGTTAATCTCTAAAGTCCATGAAAGCTTATATATTGAAGCCATTATTATTATTTTCTGTTACAGCTTCTTGAAAAGTTAAATACCATCTGATTGAGTTCCTGTCAACGCCTCATTGAAATTCCAGACATCTCAGTTAGTGCGCCAATCTGGAGAAACTAACTCTTGATGGTTGTTCAAGTTTGGTTAAGGTTCACCCATCTATTGGAAAGCTGAGCAAGCTTATTTTGTTGAATTTGAAAAACTGCAAAAAGCTTAGCAGTTTTCCAAGTATCATCGACACGGAAGCGCTTGAAATTCTTAATTTTCTGGCTGCTCAGAGCTCAAGAAGTTTCCAGATATTCAAGGTAACATGGAACATTTATTGGAGCTTTATTTGGCTTCAACAGCTATTGAGGAACTTCCCTCCTCAATTGAGCATCTCACCGGACTTGTTTTATTGGATCTGAAAAGGTGCAAAAATCTTAAAGAGTCTTCCCACAAGTGTCTGTAAGTTGGAATCCCTTGAATATCTCTTTCTCTCTGGTTGTTCAAAACTAGAGAATTTTCCAGAAATGATGGAGGAAATGGAAAATTTGAAAGAGCTTCTTTTAGATGGAACATCAATAGAAGGGCTACCCTCTTCTATTGACCGTCTAAAAGGCCTTGTTTTATTGAATCTGAGGAATTGCAAGAATCTTGTGAGTCTTCCAAAAGGCATGTGTACATTGACATCTCTTGAAACACTCATTGTCTCTGGTTGTTCACAATTAAACAATTTGCCAAAGAACCTTGGGAGCCTGCAACATCTAGCCCAGCTCCATGCAGATGGAACTGCTATAACACAACCACCTGATTCAATTGTTCTTTTGAGAAACCTCAAAGTATTGATCTATCCTAGATGTAAAAGATTAGCACCTACATCATTGGGTTCGCTCTTTTCATTCTGGTTCAAATGGGATTGGTTTGCGCTTGCCTTCTGGTTTTTCTTGTTTTAGATCCTTCACAAATTTAGACCCTAAGTGACTGCAAACTAATAGAAGGAGCAATCCCCAATAGTATTTGCTCCTTAATCTCATTGAAGAAGTTAGATCTAAGCAGAAACGATTTTCTAAGCATACCTGCTGGCATCAGTGAACTTACAAGCCTAAAAGACCTCCGACTGGGGCAGTACCAGAGTGTCACATAAATTCCAAAGCTTCGACCAAGTGTCCGAGTCATACATCCACACAATTGCACAGCACTTTTACCAGGCTCGTCAAGTGTAAGCACATTGGAAGGGCTACAGGTCCTATTCTATAATTGCTCCAAATCAGCTGAGGACCAATCCTGTGGTGATAAGAGGAATGAATTACAAAGATTTCCACATAATTATGTGTCTTCCACTGCTTCTGTTTCCTCGGTAACTACTTCACCTGTTTTGATACAACAATTGTTTGAAAATATTGCATTTAGTATTGTTTTTCCTGGAAGTGGAATTCCTGAGTGGATCTGGCATGTGAATGTGGGATCTTCTATTAAAATAGAGGTACCTACAGATTATATAATGATGACTTCTTGGGATTTGCTCTCTGCTCTGTTCTTGAACATCTTCCTGAAATTATATGCCATTTGAATTCTGATGTTTTTTATTATGGAGACTTGAAAGACTTCATTTTTTATTTCCATTGGAAAGGCAACCTGTCACGTTCTAAGTTAATGGCACGATCCCGTCCCCTCCCTCGCCCTCGAGCTATGTTGCAAAGAATTTGGAAATCAGAAATCAAAGACAAGTTTTTGGAAGTTTTTCATCTGAAAGTTTTATTGCTCAAGAATAAGGAAATTTATACTTTAACAGACTCAACAACTTAGAGATTAAACAGCAACAATTACTAAAAAATAGCTCATGTTACCCACTCTCTAGCCCACTACTGCTAGTTATTTGAACTAACTCAATAAACCAACATATCTTAAATAAATAAATTAAAATTGTTGCACATGACATTTCCTCCCCCTTGGAATCGTCCTTGTCCTCAAGGACAGATAAAGTCTGGAAATTTGTTTCGAAGTTGGTTCTCATCCTCCCAAGTAGCATCTGTTGTTGGGAGCCCCTGCCACTGAATAAGTAGTTCACGTTCACGGCCGTTGTTGCAAGAATTTAGAACTGCTATAGGCTGAGGTTGCAAGTGACATGATGTTTCTGATACTAATGGAAGAGGAGAATCAATTTTATCAGTTGTCCAAGCTGTTTTTTAAGGATCGACACATGGAAAACTGGATGAATCTTCCTTCCTGATGGGAGATCAAGTCGATAAGCCATTGAACCAATTCGTTCTAGCACACGATATGGCCCATAAAATCGCGGGGAGAGTTTATGTGATCGTCTCAAAGTCAATGAAGTTTGCCGATAAGGTTGTAGCCGCAGATATACCCAATCACCAACAACGAATTCTCTCTCAACTCGCCCTTGGTCATAAGCAGTCTTCATTCTAGCTTGTGCTTGTTGGAGCTGACATCTTAGGTCTTTTACAACTTTATCTCTTGCTTGGAGCATGTTATCTACAGCTTCAACTTTTGATGTACCAGGAACATAAGAAAGCAAGTTGGGGGGCTCTCTTCCATACACCACTTCAAAGGGAGTTTTGCGAGTAGAAGCATGTAAACTGGTGTTGTAACAGAATTCAGCCCAAGGAACCCATTGAACCCACTCCTTTGGTCTTGAACTAGTAAAGCAACGCAGGTACATCTCAAGAGTCCGATTCACTACTTCAGTTTGGCCATCTGTTTGGGGGTGGTAAGATGAGCTGAAATTGAAGCTAGTGCCCTGCAATTTGAAAGCTCTTTCCAAAAGGCACTTATAAAAGTGGAGTACCGATCACATACTATTGAACTTGGCATGCCATGGAGTTTAAACACATTTTCAAAGAATGTTTGAGCCACCTTTGGTGCAGTGTAAGGGTGAGACATTGGATTAAAATGTGCATATTTGGACAGCCGATACTCCACCACAAGGAGTACTGTGTTCCCCTTAGAAGGGGGTAGACCATCAATAAAATCCATAGAGATGTCTGTCCATACCTGTGTAGGAATAGGCAATGGTTGGAGAAGACTTGTTGGCTTTTGGTGATCTATCTTATAGTGTTGACAAACATCACATTGCTTGATGTAATCTAGTACAACCTTCCTCATTTGCCTCCAATAGAATACCTCATTCACTCGATGAAGAGTTTTGTAAAGACCCTCATGCCCAATGCCATGAATTTCTTAGAGAATGATTGGGATGAGTTCTGAGTTTGATGGAAGATAGATACACTTCTTAAAGAATATTACGCCATTTCAATTTTCCCATGGTCCAATAGCCTCTCCTTGCTCATGCAACTGGTGAATTCGTTGCAGCTCCGAGTGTGATTGATTCTCAACCTTGATGGATTCCAACCATTGGGGTAAGGGACTAGAGACCGCATTGAATTCCCCTTTGTGTGTCCTTTCTTGATAAAGCATCTGCTGCTATATTGTTCTTACCCTTCTTGAATTCAATGGAGAAGTCATAACCCATTAATTTGAGTAGCCACTTTTGTTGCAGTTCTGTCATTATTCGTTGCTCCCAAAAAATTTGAGGTTGCGTTAGTCAGTTCGGACCACAAAATGACGCCCAAGCAAGTAAGGTTGCCATTTTTTTACCGCAAGAACAAGTGCCATAAGTTCCTTTTCATAAGTGGACAACAAAAGGCGTTTTCCCTTCAAGGCAGTGCTGAAATAAGCAATAGGTCTTTGTTCTTGCATTAGGACAACTCTTAATCCATTCCTCGATGCATCACATTCCACCACAAATAAGAGCTGGAAATTTGGCAAGGGTAAAACTGGAGTCTGCATTATGGTTTGTTTCAATCATTCAAATGCTTCTTCTGCCTTTTGAGACCAAGAAAAAGCATTTTTTCGCAACATGTAAGTCTAAGGAGCTGCAATTTTGCCATAACCTGCAATAAACTTCCGATAATAACCTGTTAGTCCTAAAAAACCCCTCAAAGCTTTGATACTTCCTGGTTTTGGCCATTCCATCATTGCCTTTATTTTTTCTGGATCCACCTTCACACCATTTTGACAAATGATATGCCCCAAATATTTGATTTGCGTCTGCCCGAACTGGCATTTTTCTTTCTTGACTGCAAGTTGATGAGCTCGCAAAATGGAAAATGCAATTCTAACATGTTTCAGATGTTCAACCCATGTGCTACTATAAATTAGAATGTCATCAAAGAATACCAAAATGAATTTTCTTAGATGAGCCTTGAAAATCTCATTCATGAGTGATTGAAATCTAGATGGCGCGTTAGAGAGGCCGAAAGGCATTACCAGAAATTCGAAGTGCCCATGGTGAGTTCGGAAGGCTATTTTATGTACATCAAGAGGATCCATTCGTATTTGAAAATACCCAGATCTGAGATCCAATTTGGTGAAGAATTTGGCACCATGTAGCTCATCCAACAATTCATCTATAACTGGAATTGGAAACTTATCTTTGATTGTCACCCAGTTTAACGCTCGATAGTCCACACAAAACCTCCAACTCCCATCATGTTTTCGCACCAAAAGTACTGAGGAGGAAAATGGGCTTTGGCTAGGCTGAATTATACCCTGTGATAACATCTCCTCCACCAAGCGCTCAATCTCTTGTTTCTGGAAGTGTGGGTATCGATAAGGACGTATACACAAATTGGACCTGCTCCTAGCTGGAGGGGAATCCTGTGGTCATGAGAGCATGGATGTGGTAATCCCATAGGTGCTCCAAACAATTCGCTAAACTCAATGAGCAAAGGCGCCATTGCATCCGATAGTAACTCCCCATGATTTGTATGCTCATGCTGGATTGCACAAAGCTGTAAGATAATTCCCTTACCATCACTTTGCCTCAATATTCTAGAAACAGTATCACTTTCAAGAGCCCGAAGTTCTGAGGAGGTTGAACCTTGTAGCAACACCTTTTGCCCAGCTATAGTGAATTGCATTTGCATCCTTCCAAAATCCCATAAAATTGGACCAAGAGTACCCAGCCACTGTACTCCTAGAACAACATCACAACCTTCTAAATGAAGTAAGAAAAAATCTGCCTCAATTGGGATGCCTTGCAAGGTCAATTTTACCCCATTACAACGCCCAGGACTTGACAACCTCTCCCTATTGGCAACCACCACACTAAACAAGCAGCTCCTTTCCGACTAAAGTCCGATGATTTTGGCAAATTTGTGATGCAAAAAATTATGAGTGGAACCAGAATCAATTAAAATAGTCAGTGGAGTCTTACCAATCTGTGAGTGGATTCGCATAGTTTGTGGAGATTGAAACCCAGCCAAGGCATGTAAAGAGATAGCCGGTGTCTCTTTGTACACTTCTTCTATGGCTTATTCATTCTCTTCTTCTAGTTCAATGAAGAACAATTTCTTGCATTTATGACCCATTGTATACTTTTCATCACAGTTGTAACACAACCCTTGCTATCGCCACCTTCGGAGTTCGGTTGGAGATAATTTACAGATTGGTAAAATTCTCTTCTGGATTGGTGCCTTTTGCACCACTAGGGGTTGAGGTGTTCCATTGGTTGTTGGAGTTGCGAACTGAAGAGGAGAATGTTGGGTAGGTGGGCGTCTCACTTCCTAGGCTTTGAGTTCATAGGTACGTGCTAACCCAATTGCAGCAAACAGATTTTGAGGGTTTTGAACTCTTACATCCGCCCTTAGCCCATCCTTCAATCCACTAATAAAACACTCAGCTTCTTGTTTATCTGTCAAAGTGTCGGCCCGTGCTAGAAGCTTTTCAAACCGAGTTTGATAGTCGAAAACGGTTCCCATTTGCTTAAGCTTGCATAAGTCTCCAAAGAAATCTCCATATTCAGTTACAGCAAACCTCTCTAGCAATCCCGCCTTCATTCCATCCCAAGTAACCAAGTGACCTTGATTTTTGCGTCGCTGGTACCACAATTGAGATTCCAAGTGATAGGCTGCTAATTTGGCTTGATCTTCCAATGATGTCCCTTGAAATTCAAAGAAGTGTTCTGCGCGGCAAATCCATAGAGTTGGATCTTTCGAGCCATCATAGCGAGGAAAATCAAGCTTTGCAAGCTTAGGAACCACTAGTCCACCTGCGTACCCAGCACCACCCTGTCCATGTGGTCCTCGATTCCTATTGACGGACCCTTCTTCCGGCAAGTCTAATCGGGAGTTCATTGCCCCCACTAATTCTTCCATCTGCTTAAGGATCCTTTCTTGACCTGAACTCAGGTTCTCAACCTGATTTTCAAGCCTTTGGAGTCGTTGATCGCCAGCCATAACCTGCGCTGATACCACTCTGTCACGTTCTAAGTTAATGGCACGATCCCATCCCCTCCCTCGCCCTCGAGCTATGTTGCTAAGGCAAAATATGAGCAGAATTGAAAGAATTTGGAAAGCAGAAATCAAAGACAAGTTTTTGGAAGTTTTTCATCTGATGGTTTTATTGCTCAAGAATAAGGAAATTTATACTTTAACAGACTCAACAACTTAGAGATTAAACAGTAACAATTACTAAAATATAGCTTACGTTACCCACTCTCTAGCCCACTATTGCTAGTTATTTGAACTAACCCAATAAACCAAAATATCTGAAATAAATAAATTAAAATTGCTGCACATGACACAACCATGTTGGGTCAGAACACGTCTGGCTGGGTTATCAACCATGTTCCCAGTTGAGGTTGTTTCAATTCAATGACCCCAATGACTGGAATCACATTGAGATTTCTTTTGAAGCAGCCCACAGATTCAACTCAAGTGCATCAAATGTGGTGAAAAAGTGTGGGGTATGTCTTATTTATAGAGAAGTTCTTGAAGGAATCCATCCAGGAAATAGAAAACAACTTAAAAGTAGGGGTTGTAATGTAGTCGAGAGAAGCAGTGACAGAGCAGGATTCAATCGAAGTGGAATGGACTCTAGTTATAGTGGCAGCAATGACAGACCCACCAACCATCCCACGCTCAAGCTCAAGCGTCCTCAAGAATGACTACCATCGTCCATACTCTTAATTCATAAAATTCTCCTTTTGTTGATTTGGTCATGCATGCTCAAAATTAGTGATGGTATTTTTTGTCGATGATTCTTGGGAACTCCTCCAATTATGCCTGTATATTACATTTCTGTCGAATTTTAGGCGAGTCTTCATCTTTTCTCTTATTGAGTTATATTGATTGAAGCCACTGAACTTCTTTAAGGAGTCGTTCTTTCTTGTTTCTTCAATATTTTAGGTAGACATTTTTGTTTGAATACGACCTTTGATTTTGCTGAAATTTGTTATTAAGCCTTCCTGATTAGGTGTCTTTTTTAGCACTTGGTGGTGAATATAGGAAGTTTGATTTTGAAAATCAAGCAAAGTTGGTGTTGGGTGATGAATGCAAGTTGCCTGATGAAACACCCAGCATACTTCTTTTCTGAGTATGAATGATTCTATGCATTATAACCTTCAAGTTTTATTAGTAATAGTTTTTATGTTGAATAGGAAAGAATGGCTTGAATTTCAAAGTTACTTGTAGGATAATTCCTTGATTACTGTTTTTTGCCTTTTGCTTTTGGTTTCAATGAATTTGACGGTGTTTTGGTTGTGTTATAAGCTTTAGAAACTTATGATGTTGAGTACTAGGACAAAAACTGCATTTTTGCTAACATTTATGATGTTTTGAGTCATAAAATCTGGTTCTTCTATATTTTGTTTGACATGAGTTTGATAATCATTGCAAATTGTAACTTTCAAAACTTTCTTTGGGTGGAAATGATAAGAATCTTGAATTACACTATGTGACAAGCTGTTCTCTCCATTGCAGAGGCCAGAATCGGAATTCCCGTGAAGGGATACAATTTTCTTGCTTTCTGCAGAGCAAATCCTTTGAACTGAAACTTCTTACTTGGATGTTGATGTCACATGTTAGGACCTCAAGACTGAAAATTAGGAGAAGAAAGACTTGATCACGTTGAGGGGATCAACCTCTTCCAATCAGAAAATAATTCAAATCCTGGTACCCAATGCTGTAATTATTATTTGTGAGATTGTTTAAGCTAAGGGAAAAAAATACTAATTCATATATTTCAATGTTGCATTGATTTCCCTAGTTGAATTTCGCCTTCTAGAGAATTTCATAAGCAATCTACTTGCTGATGGTTTCCTTTAGTGAAAGCCCAGGCTGCCAATTTCTAGCTAATCAAATCATATTTTCTCAAATATGTTCTAGCATTCCCACTTACTCAAGTTCAATCTTGTCTTGAAGGTTGAGTGTAAATGAATTCAGCATACTTTTCTTTCAAAGTTGATGAAGTTCCTAGCTTGACTTCCCACTATCAGCAATGTCAGGAAGATGGTTTTGAGGAATGGAATACTCACCAAGTTTCATTTTTATGAAAGAAACATGGAAGATCAAGTGTATTTAGGACACATTTGAGAGGTTGAATTGATATATGCCATAGGACTAATGTGTTCAACAGCTTCTTAAGGGTCATAAAACCAAGCTGAGTTTTTTAAAACGCACTCACTAATGGTCATGACCAAGGATTAAAATATTGAAAATTATAAAAATATCAGCAGTTGAATTTTATGAAATTTGAACAAAAAATATCAGTGGAATAAAATTTTTTTATCAAAACTTATAGAAATATTGAGAAACATTACAAGAAATGATAAAATAAGCAATAATGCACTTATTGAAGTTATTTGTTTGAAGGAAATAATTATGTTTGATAACATCTATGATATTTGATAATATTTACAAAACTTGAAAACATATTTATTATTAAAATGATGATTTATCTAGTTTGGATGTATTCACATATATAAAAACATTAATATATGGATAATTGTTTTGTATTTATAAATTTCTTTATATTTTAGTACTATGCAATATATATATATAAACTTATTAAAAAATTATCATGACTGTTTTATATTTTTGAGAATTAGTTAAATCAAAATTTAAAATCTTATAGCATGAAATTACCAAGGAGATTGAATAGGTAATCCTTGGACATTAGCCTAAAAATTATAAATTTTTGGTTTTCTTTTTTATATGAATTTTTTAATTAGATTGATAATTATTAATTAACTTCAAGAATTCTAATCATGCATGAAAACACAAGATATTCGTAAAAAACTACCCACAAGGTCTCTCATATACTTTTTCCAATGTCAAAAACCTCAAGTCTAGAGACTATAGAACTATAATCCACTTGATATTAAGAATTATATATACAGATTTATCTAATAGTGACTATGTACTCCTTGAGATTTACACTATAGTACTTACGCCTTAACCTCACATCCATGACATAAAACTTTTGTGCTCCTTAATGAATTCCTCAATACTTTGAGGGGATATGATAATCTACCACAAACCCATGAATAATGGAGAGTCAGTTATAAATTTTTTAAAAATAGAATTTGCAAAATGATGAAAATAGGAATAAAACACAAGGTAATATAGATTGATTATCGAAACAATAGAACACAAGAAACAAAACAAAAACGAGTTGTTTTGTGTTTAAACATTTTGACATTTTATCTATTTATTAAGGACTATTGAAGGCTATTAATAATAGCTACGGGCATAATATCTAAAGACAGAATAATCAAAGCATAATTAATTATTACTACCATAAGGGTGTTCTTATAATTTAACTTAATAGTTATTTTAATAAATATTTATATAATTTGTGGCAATCAAATTAAAAAGAAAAAAAAAGAAAAAAAAAAAGCATTAGTTGTTAAATAAAAATGTTTGGTTTAATTGAAATGAACTAATTAAAATGATTAAATTGCTAAATAATTAAAAAAACATTACTAAATAATTCTAATATACTAAATAAATAAGAGATATTGTAACTAAATAAATAGATATATAGTAACTAAATATATAGTTTAAATATAGTAACTAAATATATAATTTAAATATAGTAACCAAATATGTTAATAACTTCCAACAATACCGACCTATAGTCCAAATCCCAAAAGTGACATAACCTTCTAAGCATATGAATTTAGGTTGGCAATTTTATCATCAACCTAGAATATGATTGATATCAATTGAAACTCACTAGTTTCATCTCATTTTGGAATCCTATTTATTGGTTGATTTTATAAAGAATTACCATCCTTACATAATCTTTTCCATGACAATAATACTTAGTGTGGAGCTTGGAAGCCCTCACTAAGATATTGCTTTATTTACATGGATACCTAAGTATATAATGATAATGTGCTTCAAGTATAAAATTTACTGCCATTTGCCTGCAAAAAGCATTATAAAACTTTCCTCATGCTGCTCTTGTCATTAATATGTAGCTCATTTGACTCACCATATGTTTTATTATGATTTATAATTGGCAGGTATGAACCCAAATACATCAATGGAAATGTGGAAAACACTTTCAAGACATGGTGTCAAATGATATTGGAAAGAATCTATAGGAGAAAAAGTTACTAGCGGAAGAGCCGGATGAAATTAATGTTAGGGCTAATTATTCTGGCCCCAAATTAAAATTAAAATTCTAGTTTAAATTCAATTGTATATTCTCAATTTCATTGCATTTTCTGATTCTCTGAACTAAATTTTATATTCCAAAAATAATATTAAACTCTAAGCTTTCCAAGAAAAATGAAAAAAAAAATGCATCAAGAAATAATATAATATAAAAAGCATAACCTTTATTACATGGAGGGGAATAACTGGCCCTTCAATGGCAGGAATCCTTTCTTTCCTCCATAAAAATTAAAAATCATACTTGTTAATATTATTAGCTCCACCATTTACTCCTTAGCATTATTAGCTCCACCATTTACTCTTAACTCCACCATTTTATCTATTTATTAAGGACTATTGAAGGCTATTAATAATAGCTACGGGCATAATATCTAAAGACAGAATAATCAAAGCATAATTAATTATTACTACCATAAGCGTGTTCTTATAATTTAACTTAATAGTTATTTTAATAAGTATTTATATATTTTGTGGCAATCGAATTAAAAAGCAAAAAAGAAAAAAAAAAGCATTAGTTGTTAAATAAAAATGTTTCGTTTAATTAAAATGATTAAATTGCTAAATAATTAAAAAAAAAACATTACTAAATAATTCTAATATACTAAATAAATAAGAGATATTGTAACTAAATAAATAGATATATAGTAACTAAATATATAATTTAAATATAGTAACTAAATATATAATTTAAATATAGTAACCAAATATGTTAATAACTTCCAACAATACCGACCTATAGTCCAAATCCCAAAAGTGACATAACCTTTAAGCATATGAATTTAGGTTGGCAATTTTATCATCAACCTAGAATATGATTGACATCAATTGAAACTCACTAGTTTCATCTCATTTTGGAATCCTATTTATTGGTTGATTTTATGAAGAATTACCATCCTTACATCATCTTTAACATGACAATAATACTTAGTGTGGAGCTTGGAAGCCCTACAAAATATTGCTTTATTTACATGGATACCTAAGTAAATAGTGATAATGTGCTTCAAGTATAAAATTTACTACCATTTGCCTGCAAAAAGCATTATAAAACTTTCCTCATGCTGCTCTTGTCATTGACATGTAGCTCATTTGACTCACCATATGTTTTATTATGATTTATAGTTGGCAGGAATGAGCCCAAATACATCAATGAAAATGTGGAAAACACTGTCAAGACGTGGTATCAAATGATATTGGAATGGTTATAATCTATAGGAGCGAAAGTTACTAGCAGAAGAGCCTGGTGAAATTAATGTTAGAGCTAATTATTCTGGCCCCAAATTTAAAATAAAATTCTAGTTTAATTTCAATTGTTTATTCTCAATTTCATTGCATTTTCTGATTCTCTGAACTAAATTTTATATTCCAAAAATAATATTAAACTCTAAGTTATCCAAGAAAAATGAAAAAAATAAAATAAAATTGCATCAACAAATTACATGGAGGGGAATAACTGGGTCCCTCAATGGCATCAGTCCTTTCTTTCCTCCACAAAATTTAAAAATCATACTTGTTAGTATTATTAGCTCCACCATTTACTCTCAACGCCACCATTTGCTCCTTAATTGTATCCACCATTAGCTCCTTAATTGTAGACTAACTCCTTGATTTTCTTCCATTTGATGTGACCTTCTTTCCTTAGTTCTACTATAAATAGGCTAAGATGTAAACTTCTTATATTATGAAATATAGAAAGATCATTCTTTCAAAGTTTTTTCTCAATATTTTTGTATCAATACTCATTGATAAATATTAATTCTTGATGGAAGCATCTTGAAAATGCAATAAATTCATATAAAATCATCCATAATCTCAAATTAGTATAATTAACTCTAGTTAAAATTTTTTTTTTTTCTATGTTGGGATGAATTTAGAATTTTATTGGAATTGTTTCATAAACCAAAGCAATTTAATTGTAATTTAATAAACCAAAATAAAATATGAAAGTGTGAAGGGAAAAAAAGTCAGTCCAATATTTCAAAATTTTGTGATTTTTAGGTTTTGAGGAAAAAAAAAAATATGTTAGTAAAAATATTTCAACAATTTTGTTATTTATATGCTTTGGAAGTGAATTGAAAATTCTAAAGAATAAACTAAAAAACTGCCCTACTCATGAGCGCTTGTGATGTTAAATATTTATATTAGTTTTTCATGTGTAATTCACCAGATGAACAAAACAAAGGTACCTAATATGCATCCATAACAAATAGTTGCTACAACTAATAGATTATTCTAGAAGTTGAGTTGAGGTGGCAATCTACTATTTATCATCCCCTCGCAAGCTAATCAATTTGGGAAAAACATAATGCTTACTACAAAAGGTCAACAACAATGTGCTTGGAAAATGCTTTGTAAGCACATCAGCAAATAAAGGGAATATATTCAATAACAAGATCATTATATAACATTTTGCCACAAATGAAATGGAGATTAAGTTCAATATGTTTAGAGCAAGCATGAGAGAAAGGATTTGTAGTAAGATGAGTAGTACTCTGATTATGACACCACAAAAATGGAGGGGTAACTTATGCTATAAATAATTCCTAAAGCATAGATTATATTCAAGTGAGCTCAGCAATTGCAGTAACTATGCCACAATATTCTAATTTAGCACTACTCCTTGAAATAACCCATTACCTAGTAGAGAACTAAAAACCAAATTCGGCCTAAGGAAGACACAATATCCATAGGGGCTTTTCTTGTCATTTGGACAAGAGGCACTGCATCTGAATAAGCTTGAAGATGAAGAGAATCAACCATTTGTAAAAGCATACTGGTAAAAAAATCCTATTAAATAACACAAAATGTGCTTCATAACTAACCAAAGGGCAAAAGTAGGCTAAGACATGAACTGGCAAACTTATTAACAACAAAAGATAGGTTTGGTTTAGTAATGGTGACATATTGCAGAGCAACGAATGGGCATTAGGAAATGGCTCTCCATTAAATTGAGGCAAGGTTGGACCAACATGAGTAGGAGTAGCAGCTAGTTTACAAGTAAGAATCTTTGTGCAAGTAAGAAAGTTCGTAATGTACTTGTGTTGACTGAGAAGAAGGGCTTCAAATGTATGAGTGACCTCAACACCAAAAAAGTAATTGATAACACCAAGATCATATAGGAAAAGGAAGCATTAAGGAAAGCAATCAATTGAGAGACTTGAGTAGAGCTACTACCAACAACTAATACATCGTTAACATAGACCAGGATAATGATAAGATAAGAGGTTAAATAATAAATAAACATTAAATTATCATCCCTTATGCATCTAAAACCCTACTTGCCTAATGCCAATCTTAATTTAGAGAACCAAGCATGGGGAGCCTACGTGAGGTGGTCATAGAGAGTCTTGTTAAGCTTGCAAACAAAGTCAGAATATTAGGATAAAAAAATCCTTGTGGTTGGAATACAAATACTTGCTCATTTAAATCACCATTTTAAAAAGTATTATGCATATCCAACTAAGCAAACCATGCATCCAACCAAATGAGAGAGTAATCATTAGAACAATTTAAATAGTAGCCACTTTGACTACCATTAGACTAAAAGTAGTCAATGCCATGTGTTTGATGAAATCCCTTGGCAATCAAGCATGACTTAAAACATTCAACATTGCCATCAAGATTATACTTGAACTTATAAACCCACTTTCAACCAAGAATATTAGTTTTCAAGGGTAAAGGAACTAGTGTCTAGGCATCATTCTTCATCAAGCCGTCATAATCAGTTTCCATAGCTTTTTGCTAATGAAGATCCTTGATAAATTGCTGAAAAGTAGACAACTCAATGGACGCATTAGCTTGATAAGTCTTACATTTAAAAACACTAGCTTTTGCATAGGTAAGCATAGGATGAGTATTAATAGTTGGAGCTAATAGATGCATCTTAGAGTCCAAAACCACAGGTTGAATGGGGGATGGGAATAGGGAAAGTGAAGAAGAATGGTGAGTAGAATGTAAAGTATTAGAGGAAGAATGAGAAGGAGAAGAAAAGGGCATAGGAATAAAAGTAAGTGGAAAAGTAAGGGGAGAAGATGAGTCGAAACATTAGGGAGAGTGCCTACAAACCATAGGAAAACAAGATTCATCAAAGACAACATGATAAGTTATGTAAACTCTATCAGAGGTCCAATCAAGACAAAGATAGAATTTGTGACGAGTGTGATAACCAACAAAGAGACATTGAGTAAACCAGTATTGTAGGTTCTATTTATTGAAAGGACGAATAAAAGGATAACAAAGACACCCAAAGGATTTAAAGGAAGAGTCATCAAGAATTGACCCAAAAAGAACCTGATAAGGAAATTAAAAGTTTAACATATAAGAAGCCATTCTACTTATAAGAAAAATAGCTGCATGAAATGCATACACCTAAAATTTGAAAGGCATAGATGCTTGAGTGAATAAGGATAACCTACAACAATGATTTGCAGAGATGCTTCAGTGGACAAGGCTAACCTACAACATAATGATGCTACCCGACCCTTCTATTGTGGAGTTTTAGGACAAGACAATCAATGTTTAATGCAATGATTGGCTAACAATGAGAGAAGGCTTGAACTCACCCCTACCATCAAATTGATTATATTTTATCTTATTGTTAAATTGGTTTTCTACAAGATTTTTGAAGTGAACAAATATAGACAAAGCTTGACCCTTTGTATGCAAAGAACACGACCAAGAAAACAGAGAGTGAGATTACCTTCTTTACAATCTCAACATAAAGGTGACCTAAACAAGGATGTAAAATGTCAAAAGTCTTAGAGGTAGCATTATTAACTGCTACAGCAGGATGATTAAAAGGCTCATGAGAATGACAATCTGAATGAGAATTGGTTGATTCAGAGACTTGAAATTTGTACATGCCATTTTTAAGCTTGCCTTGAATAATTCCTTATTTGTATTAAAATAGTTTTTAAAAGATAAGATCAAATATGAGACTTTTTTTTAAAAAAAAATAATTAAATAAAAATATAACTCCAACATATTATTTAAGAAAAAACATAGATCTCTTTGCTTTTCCAAGATGCTGATAAATTAAGTTGGGAGGTGTAGGGCTCATGATTGTGAATTTGAACCAAAATTACATTTAAACGTCAAATGTTGATTTTAAAAATTATAATTAACCTTCAAATGTTGACTTTAACTTTTAAAAATGTCTTTCAAACAACATCTAATCCTCAAAATCAATTTTATTAATAAGTCAGCTCGCATGTATTGCTTCACATATTCAACCTTTATCAAGACAAGTACAAAGGTTAACTTACGTTCCAAGTGATTTCCTTCCAAGCTTAAGCTTATTTTCATTAATAAATTGGAATATACCTATATGTTTGTTTTAAAGTGAAATTCACCCATAGAATTATTTTTTATCCTTATTTTGTACAACTCTATTAAGAGTGCATTTGATACTTAAAAATTTTATTAGAAAGGCAGAAAGACTAGAAAATACTTGCTAAAATTACTGACAAACACACTCTGAGTCATCATATACCTACTACATTCTAGTAAAAGTGCCTAATAATTATTTAATTTATGTACATAGTAACACTTTAAGAGCTTATATGAATGTGATTGATTCTACTAAGGATAAAAATGTTCATTAATGCTTGAAAATATTTTAAAAAAAATTACCTGTTTAGAGTGCTATGATTGGCAATGTTTTTATTTTAAGTGTTTTAAGTAGATATATTTTTTTTTCTAGAAGTGCTTTTAGACTGAAAAACACTACAAGTGATTTTTCTGACTTTTAAAAGTATTTCCCAAATTTTTCCAAATACCTAATTTAAAAAAAAAATAAGCTAAAAGTATTTCATAAAGTCATTACCAAATGGATTCTTAAAATGCATTTGATAGTAATTCTGAAAAGTATTCCTAACATTTCTAATACTTGAAAAATAAAAATTTTCAAGTGTTAAAAAAAAGACTAAAAACACTTTTTAGAATCACTGTCAAATGCACTCTTAGAGCCTGTTTGACAGTGATTTTAGAAAATGCTTTTAATTTTTCTAACATTTGAATTTTTTATGATTTAAGTGATAGAAATATTATAAACATTTTTTAAAACCACTTCCAAACGCACTCTTAATATACTTTAAAAAATCACTTTTAAATAATTAAATATTCATTTGAAACTATTCATGAAAAAAAAATAGAAGTTTTTTCAAAAATAATTTTTTTGTTATGCATTACTACTAAAATATCTTCATAAAAATAAATTATTATTAACAAAGCGGCTACGGATTAAAAAGGTTTTAGTATCATCATTCCAAAAGGATTCTATAACATGCACCAATCAAATGTTGCATATGTTATCGAACGGCCAATGCAATCAGTTGATCTTGACACTCCACGTAGCATTTTTTTTAATATTATAAATATAATTACTTAAAACACAAATCAGAGATATTTGCTTCTACAAATCAGTAATGCTTATCATAACTTATCCAGTCACAATATTTTTTCTTATTCCACATAACCATTTCTTTAATAACCCACAAGAAATTATGATTCACAATTATATATATAACATTTCATATGTCAACTCTTACTAAAATATATTGCAAAAGTACTTGTGGAATTTAGCGTTATAATAAGATAAGTAAATATTTTCCAAAAAAAATATTTCAAAAATTTATAACCCAAAAATCTATGCCCTAGTTGGTTTTTTTTTTAAATAGTTTTCAAAAATAATTTAAATTTTTTTTTAAAACTATTTTCTAATATTTGGTAGAATAAAAATTTATTTAAAAACCTAAAATATTTTTAATATATTTTTTGTTAGCCCAAGGGTTCTCTTAATCGGGTTTTGATGATAACAAACCATGGTTAAGTGACTAATTAAGTTGAATGGTAAAGAATCTTAGGTATAAATTCGAAAATTTATCAAAGGACTAAATGGATACAAGATCGAGACTTTTGGAAGACTTTTGATCATAGGAAACGAATGTATGATGAATGCATGGGTGCAATTAAGATTTTCATACTGTTTCATGTATCTTAGAAGACTCGGTTTATCTTTTAAAACTTCGATTTCATTAAAACCCGAGTTTTATCAAATGTACCTTAGGCAAAATGTTTTAAAATTGGCATATTAATTCACCTAAAGACCTTGCCTAAGTGTTAGAAAAGAAATGAATTGAAAAAGATAGATTTTCGGGGCCAAAAGACTGAACCAGTCGACTAGTTGCCCTCATCCGATCGAGGAGTGCCAAAAACACTCTCTCTCATCCAATAGCTTCCTCTTTCCGGTTGTGGTTCACCCCTTCCCGGTCAAGGTCCAGTCCAGGCAACGGTAACCTGTCAAAGCATTAAATGCTCTAACGGCTAGTGAATCGGTCGAGGCTACATTTTGTTGTTTTTGGCTTCCAAGCTTAGAAACCTATAATTTGAGAGCTCCACTTCATTTATGAGATAGAGACCACTTGCAATCAATTGTCTACCTACCTGTTCTTGGCCTAAAAGCTCTCATTTCTTTCTTAGTGCATTAAATCATCACTTGCATATCCTTTAGTGCACCCTTGTGAGTCATCCTAGCTTTGTTTTGTATTTGAGCTATCTTTGAGCTAGGTTGAGGGATTCATTATTGTAAAAACTAAGTGTTAAAGCCTTCAAAAGGTTTGAATCTTGAATAGATTGTGTAAGAGCCCATTGGAGCCGGAATCCAAGTGTAAGAAGATTGGAAGCTTGGTTGAAGCTTCAAGTTAGTGAAACCCTCACTCAATTAGGAGATTGGGAAGAGTGGACGTAGGCAAGGAAGTGTCGAACCACTATAAAACCTGAGTTTGAATTCTCTAACTCTATCTCTTTATTTTTGTTTATATTGCGCTTGAAATTGTTGTGTTAGAAAAGTTTTTTAAAAAACCCAATTCACCCCCCTTTTGGTTGTTTTTCTTAATTAAGCATAGTCTTTATTTTCTCAATTGGTATCAGAGGTAGACCTCTTACTTAAGACTTAATCGTCTAAGAGAAAATTGTTATTCCATCAAGCTCATCTCAAACTGAAAATTTAACAAAACATAGAGCTCTATTTTTTACAGGAATCGACTATCCCTATTGGAAAACTAGAATGACTTGGTATTTACAATCGGCCAATTTAGACATATGGGACGTCATTGAAGATGGCCCAACTTTTCCTACTAAACTAGTTGATGGAGTCTTGGTTCCAAAACCCAAGCAAGAATGGAATGAGCTTGATAGAAGAAATTTTTAATCAAATGTTAAGGTTGTTTTTACTTTGCAATGTGCTATGGATAGAAATGAATATAATAGAATATGTCAATGCAAATCAGCTAAAGAAATTTAGAGATTACTTGAGATAACTCATGAAGGAACAAATCAAGTGAAAGAGTCAATTAATTTACTTGTTCATAACTATGAATTATTTTCAATGAAATAAAATAAGACTATTGTTGAGATGATTACTTGGTTCACCAACATTGTCAATGGTCTTGAAGCTTTGGGAAAAACCTACAAGGAATCTGAGAAGGTGATGAAGATATTGAGGTCACTCCCATCAAAGTGGCATACTAAGGTCACAGCAATTCAAGAAGCAAAAGACTTGACTAAGCTACCTAAGGAAGAGCTCATAGGGTCATTGATGACATATGAGATTAACTTGGCAAAGAAGCTGCAAGAGAGTGAAGAAAAAAAGAAGAAGAGCATAGCTCTCAAAGTTACAACCAAGGAAGAAGAAGATGTTGAAGAAGAAAAACCAAGTGAGGAAGATGATGATTTAGCCCTCATCACAAGAAAGATTAACAAATACATGAGGAGTGAAAGGTTTAGAGGAAGAAAGTTCACCTCTAGAAGAGACCTTTCTAAAAAGGAATCCTCATCTCATGGTGACAAGGAAAAATGGGAAGAGAAAAGATATTTGGTGTGTTTCAAATGCAAAAAACTGAGACACATCAAATATAATTGTCCTCTCTACAAAAGTGAAGCCAAGAGAAGACTGAAAAAGACAATGATGGCCACTTGGAGTGAAAGTGAAGAATCCTCCGAAGAAGAAAATGAGAAAGAAGTGGCAAACATGTGCTTCATGGCAATAGATGATCTTGATGAGGTAAACTCTAACTTTAGTGATGAAGATATGCATGATGTTTTTGAAGAATTATATGAGGATTTTGAAAAACTTAGTTTGAAAAATAATTCTCTTAAAAATAAAATTCAAGAACTTGAAAAAGAGCTTGAAGAAGTGAAAGAAAAATTTTCAATTGTTGAAATATCTAAAACTCATCTTGAAAAAGAAAATGAGATTTTGAGAATTGAAAATGAGATTTTAAAAAAGAAAAATGAATGGTTGACCTCCTCTCTTTCAATTTTTTCTTCTGGACAAAAATCTTTTGAAATGATCTTAGCTAGCCAAAAATGTGTTTTGGACAAACAAGGGCTAGGATTCAAATCCTCAAAGAATCAAAAGTATTTTAAAAACTATTTTGTAAAAGAATCCTCAAGTGCAAGTCCTTTTACTACTTGCAACTTTTGTGGAAGAGGAGGGCACATTAGTAGCACATGTCCCTTAAGAAATGGATCTCAAAATAATTCAAATGCTAAGGTTAAAAAAGTTTGGATTGAGAAATCCAAGGTCACTAACCCTCAAGGACCCAAAAAGATATGGGTACCTAAATCTACTTGAATTTTATTTTGTAGGGTTCAAAGAAGGATAAGTGGTTCTTGGATAGTGGATGCTCAAGACACATGATCAGGGATGAATCCAAGTTCTCTTTCCTTACAAAGAGAAAGGGAGGATACGTTACCTTTGGAGACAATGCAAAAGGAAGGATCATTGGTCAAGGCGACATTGGTAATGGCACATCCTCTCTTATTGAAAGTGTTTTATTAGCGGATGGTTTAAAACATAATCTTTAAGCATTAGTCAACTTTGTGACAAAGGTTTTAAAGTAATTTTTGAAGCATCTCATTGCATCATCAAAGATATTCAAAATGATAAAACCATCTTCATGGGTCATAGATGTGATAATGTTTATGCTATAAATATTTCAAAATATGATGGTCATGATAGATGCTTTTCAAGCATGCATGATCAAAGTTGGTTGTGGCATAGGAGGTTGGGACATGCTAACATGGACCTCATTTCCCAACTTAACAAAGATGAACTTGTTAGAGGCCTTCCCAAAATAAATTTTAAAAAAGACAAAGTTTGTGAAGCTTGTCAAATGGGAAAGCAAATAAAAAATTCTTTAAAAAAAAAAAAATCATTTCAACAACTAGGCCTCTTGAGTTGTTGCATATGGATTTATTTGGTCCCTCTAGGACACCAAGCCTTGAAGGAAAATCTTATGCATATGTTATTGTGGATGACTTCTCTAGATACACTTGGGTCTTGTTTTTAAGTCAAAAGAATGAAACCTTTTATGAGTTTTCAAAGTTTTGCAACAAGGTTCAAAATGAAAAAGGTTTTACAATTACTTGTATAAAAAGTGATCATGGGAGAGAATTTGAAAATATTGATTTTGAAGATTATTGCAATGAGCATGGTATTAACCACAATTTTTCGGCTCCTAAAACTCCTCAACAAAATGGGGTAGTTGAAAGGAAAAATAGAACTATTCAAGAAATGGCTAGAACCATGCTAAATGAAAACAATTTACCAAAATATTTTTGGGCCAAAACGGTTAACACTTCTTGTTATGTTTTAAATAGAATATTATTGAGGCCATTCTTAAGAAAATTCCCTATGAGCTTTGGAAAAACAAGCAACCCAACATTAGCTATTTCAAAGTCTTTGGGTGCAAATGCTTTATATTAAACATCAAAGACAATCTTGGAAAATTTGATGCAAAATCGGATGTTGGAATTTTTCTTGGTTACTGATTACTACTCAAAAAGTTCTATTTCAATAGCTTGTAATTAACTCTTTTAAACACTTTTGAGTAGTAGTTATTACCTTTTAATTCAATTGGCATGTTAAGGACTCTTGCAATCAATTCTAATCAAATTGTGTTAAGTTTTGGTGTTTTGATAGCTTTTTGATCACCAAAGCAATCAGAGATTGAGGAGAGTTCTTTGGAATCCATGACAAAAGGCACCCGGAATTCTGTCCAGACATACCACCGGATAGGGGAGTGCCCGCCATATGTCCTCTCAGGGAATCCGGATGGAGTTGATCCAGATAGCAATGCGCGCTCTGTGTTATCAGGGGAAGAGGTCCCTACACCTTGTACACGCAGACGGACCCCCATGCAACGTTTCATCTTCTCTGGATATCTCCCATCCAGAATGCTATCCGGCCAACATTCCACCCTTATCTGGATACTTCACATCCAGCTCCTGGCGCCGGATGGGAGAGGAGGCATTTCAACTTCCTCAGACAGGCATGTCTGGATCATGTTATAGCGCTTACTCGGAGAGCATCCACGGCCGCCAATTCAAATTATTCGGATAGCTTGGCTCAACCATATGTGCAACAGCTATGCACAGCTGCAGTGTTCTTCTGAAGCTTCCCGATATTTTCGACCGACATTTTAAGATATTTTGGGATATTTTGCTTTAGATATTTGATGTTTAAATCCCCAAAGTCTCCTTGTAACCCACCTATCATAGGATTCCTTAGTCGCTAAGTAAGAACAAAGGGTGAATAACCCCATATATATAGATATCATGTAACATTCTGGGGAGTTGGTTCTTAGAGATAATCTTTTGTATGAAGATGTAATATATTACAGAGCGCTTGCTCCGTTTTTCCTTCATATTTGTGTTTTCTCGTTGAGTTTTCTTACTAGCCAAACAAGCTTTGAGGAAGTTTCCTCAGAGAATGAGTGGTTAGACTTTTAGTTCCTTGGAGCTAAGGTTGTCGGGAAAGGTTCTAAGTGCAAGAATTTATAGCTTTGTGGTTTCAGTCATTAATGAAGAGAAAATGTGATCCTTTAATGATTTCTATGTTTTTAGTTAACTTAAAACACCTTCAATTCACTTGAGCCAACACTTGGTAAGGCAAGTGATCTCCGTCCAAGGAGATGCACTAGTTTACCTCTTGAGAGCTTTTGGGAAGTGACTTGAAGGTAGGATTTTCTAGAATTGCCAACACTTGGTAAGCTTTTGGACTCCAAGGAGACATCCATTAGTTATCTCTTGCGAGCTTGAGAAGGGAAGTCCAAAGTTAAAGATCATCTTGAATGGCAAATGCTAGGTGAGAGGCACGAGCCATTGCAAGTTGCATCAGTGAGAGGGAATTAGAGCTGAAATCCATTAAAGGGATGCATCTGTACAGCACCGGTTAGAGAATTGACTATATGTTAATTCTCTAATGCGAGGAAATGAACCAAATGACCGGAACTCTATTTTTGCATGAGGAATCCCCTTTGTGAACCCAAACCTCCAAGGAATGTTTTTCTTCATAAGTAATTTACCTTACTTTATTTTTGGTTAGTTTAAAACCAACCCTTTTTCACTCAAACATCTTTATGTTTTCTTAAGCTAACCTTGAAATGAAAAAGCACCGATTTAACTCTGAATTGGTATCAGTTGTGAGTTGAAAACCCTTCCCAGTGAACGACCCTAGAGCCACTATGCTATGCTAGCTAAGGCTATCCTAATGCATGGTGATATAGGTTATAAATTTTGTTGATTACTCTCTCAATCAAAGAGCACCAGCCGGACGTGAATTAGCTGAGACACCAATTGGGAACGAATCAGTTACTCAACTTCAAGTAAAGCCCTATAAAGTTTTTAACAAAAGAACCATCATTGTAGAGGAGTCCATCCATGTTACTTTTTATGAATCTAACAATTCTCTCTAAGAAAGAGAGAGTTTTGATGATGATTTAGGCTTGGAGACCTCCATGGGAAAATTATAGAGGATCCCAAGAAAAAAGAATCACCATTGGCACTACACCCTCCTCAACAAGTGCAAGGTGAATCAAGCCAAGACCTTCCTAAATA
Source organism: Vitis x doaniana (assembly GCA_030345155.1). Taxonomy (NCBI): domain Eukaryota; kingdom Viridiplantae; phylum Streptophyta; class Magnoliopsida; order Vitales; family Vitaceae; genus Vitis; species Vitis x doaniana. Next base: position 26,884,765 of record CP128326.1, on the reverse strand, counting down.
TTGGAAGTTTGTCATCAACCACCCACAAGATCAAATTATAGGTAATCCATCTAGTAGGGTAAGAATTAGATCATCTCTTGGAAATATTTGCAATAATCTTGCTTTTATCTCTCAAATTGAACCTAAAAATATAAATGATGCTCTAGTTAATGAAAATTGGATGAATGCTATGCAAAAAGAGTTAAATCAATTTTGAAAGAAGTGAAATATGGGAATTAGTGCCAAGACCTTCAAATCAAAGTGTTATTGGGGCTAGATGGGTCTTTAGAAATAAAATGGATGAAAATGACATAATTGTTAGAAATAAAGCAAGATTGGTAGCCCAAGGTTTTAATCAAGAAGAAGGGATAGATTATGAAGAAACCTTTGCTCCCGTAGCTAGATTGGAAGCCATTAGGATGCTACTTGCCTTTGCATATTTTAAAGACTTTGTTTTATATCAAATGGATGTGAAAAGTGCTTTCTTAAATGGCTTTATAAATGAAGAAGTATATGTTGAACAACCACCTGGTTTTCAAAGTTTTAACTTTCCTAATCATGTTTTTAAACTTAAAAAGGCACTTTATGGTTTGAAACAAGCACCTAGAGCATGGTATGAAAGATTGAGCAAATTTCTTTTGAAAAAGGGTTTTAAAATGGGAAAAATTGACACAACTCTTTTCTTAAAGACCAAAGAAAATGACATGCTCTTAGTGCAAACATATGTTGATGATATCATTTTTGGAGCTACTAATGTCTCTCTTTGTGAAGAATTTTCTAAATGCATGCATAGTGAGTTTGAAATGAGCATGATGGGAGAACTCAACTTCTTCCTTAGACTTCAAATCAAGCAACTAAAGGAAGGAACCTTCATCAGTCAAGCAAAGTATATAAGAGATCTTCTCAAAAGATTCAACATGGAAGAAGCCAAAACAATCAAGACTCCAATGAGCTTATCCATCAAGCTTGATAAGGATGAGAAAGGTAATCCATTGACTCAACTATGTATAGAGGCATGATAGGTTCTTTGCTATATTTGACTGTTAGTAGACCTGATATCATGTATGGTGTATGCTTGTGTGCTAGATTTCAATTTTGTCCTAAAGAATCTCACTTAAGTGTCGTAAAACGAATTCTTAGATATTTGAAAAGGACAATGGACATAGGCCTATGGTATCCTAAGGGTGATACCTTTGAATTAATTGGATTCTTGGATGCCGACTCTGCTGATTGTAAAGTTGAAAGGAAAAACACTAGTGGCACTTGTCATTTCCTAGGACACTCACTTGTTTCATGGCATAGTAAGAAGCAAAATTCGGTAGCTTTGTCAATGGCGGAAGCCGAATACATAGCAGCCGGTTTGTGTTGTGCACAAATTCTTTGGATGAAACAAACACTTAGTGATTTTAATTTGTGTAAGAACCCATTAGAGCCGGAATCCAAGTGTAAGAAGATTGGAAGCTTGGTTGAAGCTTCAAGCTAGTGGAACCCTCACACGGTTAGGAGATTGAGGAGAGTAGACGTAGGCAAGGAAGTGTCAAACCACTATAAAACTTGAGTTTTAATTCTCTAATCCTATCTCTTTATTTTTGTTTATATTGTGCTTGAAATTGTTGTGTTGGAAAAGTTTTTAAAAAAATTCAATTCACCCCCCCTTTTGGGTGTTTTTCTTAATTAAGCATAGCATTTATTTTCTCATTTTTAATATTTGATTTTTATGTATAGTATTTTATTTTTAATCAATCTACATGTTTGTACAATTATTTTTTAAAACAATCGTTAGAAACAAAAATAATTGTGGCTCTATTTAGTAATTATTTTATGAGAATAGTTTTTAAAAATTGTTTTATAATATTTTGTAGAACAAAAATCTTATTAGGAACTTAAAATGTTTTTAATCTATTTTTAAATATATTTTAAAAATAATTTTTATATGTCATACTTCATTTTTAATCATTCGACATGCTTATATAATTATTTTCTAAAACAACCATAAAAAAATATAAATAAATAAATAAATAAAATAAAAACAATATAAATCAACTAAAAGATGTTCTCTAAAAATACAAAAAAAAAAAAAAAACAATTTGTAATTACCAAACATATTTTTTTTATTTTTTTATTCTAAAAAATAAAAAATTATTCTAAAGAAAAATTACCAAATATACCCTAAAAGATATTTTTTTTAAACATCTAAATTTTTGTTCTAACAGTTTTTTATCATCAAACATTAAAAATAAAAAATAAAAAAATAAAAAAATAAAAAAAAAAACAGTTATCCAATAGGCCTTAAATTAATCTCATAGATAAATATATTTTTACCCAAAAGATAAAAAACAAATATTTTCAACAAATTTTGTTTAAATTAAATATAAGACTTCTCTTTTTGCCTTTTAGGAAATGAAACGGTTTGGAAGTAGGCGGCTCTTAGAACAAGTAAAACAATTAAGCCATCTCTACCAGGGAGTATCAACTACAATTAATCTCCTCAAGGAGCTTTCATTTAATATATATACTTGGAATTCCAAATTACACAATAAATAAATTGTTACTACAAAGTTGATTATGATTAAGAAATGACACACTAACAAAATGGCTAATGAAATGACGACTAAGTTATACTGCTGCAAAAATGTGAATATGTACAATCTACTTTGGCAGGGATGCCCTGCTGGAGTTTCAATTCGTAGCCTAGCTTCAAGACCCTCCAAGAAAAGGTAGAGACTTCAGAAACAGTCCTTTGCCTCAGATGAGATTAGGGTTCCACAAGAAGGTGAAAGCAGTTGACAAGTTACTCGCGCTTTGGCCGCTTTTGCCTCATCCAATCAAGGCATTCCTCAGCAGTCCCAGAGGGATGTGCAAGCTGCCACTGAATCAGTTTCTGTTGCTGTTGAGAGAAACAAAAGTGACTCACCAGAGGGATGTGCAAGCTTAGAACTTCTTATCCTCTTATCTAAGTCGCTTTTCTGGGGATCATACCAGCATTATCATAAAACCCGCATGAACTTCGGTCTAGGCCAAGGAAGTTTTAAAAACACATCTTTAAGTTCAAAAGTGGCTTCATTAAAGTGGTTAGAAATGAGTGGGAAATGGTTAGGTTAAAAAGCATGAGAAATAAACAATTAACCACTTTTCCACTTTAAGAATATCAAAGATAGAAAGAGGAGATCTGGAGTCTAAAATCACAAGAAGGCATTGCTATGTTTGTCAGACCACAGGACTTCATCAAGCAAGCAAACAACAGAAATGGCATGTTACCCAGACAGGATTCAACTTGTGAGTCATCATGATGCAATCAAAAGGTACAACAATAAAATTCTTGGTCGTCAGAGAACTTGAAAATAGAAAAGAAGGGTAACCACTCATACCTAGTCCGACAATGGCATTCTCAACCATTTCAAAAACCTTTCTTCTCTTATCCAACTGAAAGTTATTCTTCAAAATATCCTGAGTATAATTAATATCATTTGGGTATAATAATGCGGACACCATCAAGGCAACTCGCCAAAAACCTTTGATTTCCCGCAGAAGCAACTCTGGATAGATAAGAATTAATAGTTAGCAATAGGATAACTACACAAGTTAAATCTTCATCAAATTATTCAACAATGTGAATGTAGTAGTAGAATAAGGTACCTACAAAAGTCCAATGGTGGAATACTACAAAAGTCCAACGTAGTAGTAGTAGTTTTAAAAATATATCTTTAACTTCAAAAGTGGCTTCATAGTTAATGCAATTTTATAACACCAAGCTTAGCCCTTTAAAATCATGATTGCCCTAAATTCAAGACCATTATCAAGGGAATTTACCTCATCAAGTAGTCAACCAATATGCCTAATAGCACCTTTGGCGCATAATTGTGTGAGACTACAGACAGTTATTCCCTCTTTCTGAACTTCCCACAACATTTCCTAGAGCTTTAATGTATTAAGCAAAGGAGCTTTGACTTAGGTAGTGTTTGTTTTTTTAACTTAATTCTAAATAGAACTTAAAACTAAATAGTGCTTAGTAGAGTTAAGCATTAAGTTTTTTTGTTTTTTTTTTTTTTAATATTTCATTTCTATTAAGTATCAAAAAGTAGAGAAAAAACAACAGGCTAATTCTAGCATTCAGAAAAAACCAAACATTTTGGTTTTTTCTATTTAGTTAAAAAATTTAAGAAATAAGTAATAAGTTTTAAAAAAAAATGTAAAAAAACAAACCATCTGAAATTTAAAAGTAAATTGCTTTCAACAAAAAGTATAAAAAATAAATAAATAAACACCACCAACACCTTAGAGCACCAAAGGCGCTTTGATGTATTAAGCAAAGGTCCTACTAGCATTAGATCCTTGTCAAAACATTCCCCCTCCCTCTCTAGTTTGTCATCACCTAGCATACAGGACAAGGTCATCCTGCTTTAAGCCCTTAATGTAACAAATAAGAATCCATAGTGATGCTACAGTAATCTTGACGAATGTTCTACCATCAAACTTTTCAAAGTTGCCAGCCAAAGAATTTTAACTCTCACTCCTACCCATCTTGGTTCAATTTTCACCCATACATCGGGATCAATGCGCAAGTATCCCTTAGCCTTAGAGGCCTCAACAACCAGTGCTCTAAACAGTATGAAGTTAAGGTAACAGGTCAGCTTCCAACTAACAGCCCCAAGTGGAGAAATCTTTGTAAATTATGGACAAGTCACCACTAAATGTCCCTTTACAATGCCTAAGCTCTAAAGTCATCCATAAAGTAATTACTGAAATATTTTACCATGGTTAGGGTCCTTATTGATCCACTTCTATTCATCATGTTCAACTGGCCATTCTATTGAGATATTAGGAATGCTTTCCTTATATCATTCTTTCCTTATGTCATTCAGTGTTGGGATATTAGGAATGTTTAGATATTAGGAATATTAAGATATTAAGAATATTGAGATATTAGGATAGTTGAGATATTAGGATATTAGTTGTTATTTCCTTATATTATTCTTTCCTTGTATCATCCTTTCCCATTCTTAGAATGGTGATTACCCTCTATATATACCCTGTACATGAACGAATGAAAGTATGAATGAAAAACTACCATTCATCAATTTGAAAATGGTATCAGAGCCATGGAACTGAAATCCTAGATATTTTGTCGGTAAGGCCAACCATCGTCCCTCTTTTGTGAGAGAAAAAAAAAATGAGTGAAAAAAAATACTATTGTTTTTCAATATGAAGGTACTTTCAATCTATGAATTATTTTGACTGAATCAAACTATGACGTTTGGTCATAACTCGTGGAGATGCATATTGCCGAACGGGAAAAACTTTCCTACATTCAAGGTAAGACAAATCTACCAAAAGAGTCAGAAGATGGATATGAAAAATGGTATGCTGAGAATCAAAAGGTGAAGAGATGGTTATTAATGTCCATGAGTCCAAAAATTATGAAGCGTTACTTATGCTTACCCACCGCTCAAGAAATTTGGAGTGCATTATCAAAGGCCTTCTATGATGGAAGTGATGAATTACAAGTTTTCACTTTGAATTAAAAAGCCTTCACTGCCAAACAAAACAACAGGTCTCTTTCTGAATATTTTAGAGAGTTAACTGAAATTTTTTGTGAATTGGATCATCAGGATAAGGTAGTCATGAAAGACCCTGAGGACATTGCAGCATACCGGAAATCCATTGAACCACAACGGGTGCACATCTTTCTTGCTGGATTGGGTGGTGACTTTGAGCAAGTTCGAGGAGAGATTCTACGCAAAGATCCTCTTCTCGATTTGGAAGAATGCTATGCACTGATTCGACGAGAGGCAGTACGTCATGCTAGTATGAAAGCAGAATCTGACAACCCTAACACCTCAGCTATGGTAGTTCGACAACAATCAACCCGAAATTGGTAGGACCAATCCAAGACCAACCATCCTAAGACAGACCCTAATATTGATAAGCCAACCTTCAAATGCACTCATTGCAATAAGACTGGTCATACCAAGAGTCGTTGCTTTGAAATTGTGGGATATCCAGACTGGTGGGATTACAATCGTGATCAACGAAAGGAGGATTCCAAGAAAACCTCAACTGCAGCTGTTGTCGAAATAAAAACAGAGGCTAATGTTGATGAGAAAGCCTCTACATTGGTAGCCGCTATAGATTATGGTGGTAAGTTTTTAAATACTTCTACACCTATTATTAATAGTGCATGGATAATTGATTCTGGTGCTACAGATCATATGACTTTTGATTCTAGACAAGTCTCACCCCTTAGACCTTCCTCACAAAAAATTGTTTCTACAGCCAATGGTAACACAACCCCAGTCATTGGGGAAGGATCCTTAACTCTTACTGATACTTTGAATTTGGATTCTATTTTAGTTGTTCCATCCTTACATTATAATCTTTTGTCAGTTTCTCAAATCACTGCAGCCTTATCTTGTATTGTCATTTTTTGGCCTGAATTTTGTGTTTTTAAGGACATCCGAACAAGACAGATGATTGGTTGTGGTATTAAGCGGGGAAAACTCTATTATTTGGACTTGCAGTCAAAGAATTCAAATAAGTTGCGACAAGCCTTGATGGCAGATGGATCTAAGGGGGAAAAGAAAAAATCTGAAATTTGGTTGTGGCATCGACGTCTGGGACATGCTTCCTTTGGTTATTTAAAAAAATTGTTTCCTAGTTTGTTTGCAAATAGTGATATTTCTGGTTTCCGTTGTAATATTTGTGAATTGGCTAAAAGCCATCGTGCTTCGTTTCCATTAATTTTAAATAAAAGTCCGTCTCCTTTTATGGTTATACATTCTGATGTTTGGGGCCCATCCAAAGTCCCAACTTTGAGTGGTTTGCATTGGTTTGTTACTTTTATTGATGATTGTACTAGAATGACATGGTTATGTTTGATGAAGACCAAAGATGAAGTGAACTTATTGTTTCAAAATTTTCATAAAATGATTGAAACTCAGTACAATGCAAAGGTTCGGATTCTGCGTAGTGATAATGGTGGAGAATATCAGAGTTCTGATCTTCAAAAGTATTTAGAAGGACATGGCATCATTCATCAGACTACTTGTTCCAATACACCCCAGTAAAATGGAGTCGCTGAACGGAAAAATCGACACTTGTTAAAGGTTGTTCGTGCTTCCTTGATAACAGAAAAAATACCGACATCTTATTGGGGAGAAGCAATCACATCTGCCGCATACTTGATCAATCGGGTACCTTCTAGCTCAGTTGCCCCAACCGTCCTAAATCTACCTCCTCGTGTTTCTGGTTGCGTGGCATTTGTGCATCTACACAAACACCAACGCACCAAGTTAACTTCCCATGCATTGTAATGTGTGTTTGTTGGATATGCATTACACAAAAAGGGATATCGATGTTACCTAACTCGACGAATGTTTATTACAATGGATGTGGTGTTTCATGAAGATTCGATATATTTTTCATCCGAGTCTGAACTTCAGGGGGAGTACCATAAAGAAATTCAGACTCTCGATTATGATTATCATATCTCTGAGGATGAGGAATCTGGATAATCTGAACTAGTGAACCAGGAAGCGAGTGAGTTGGATATGAGTGGTCAACAATTTGGGTTCGAAGATGTCTTCACTGAAATACCAAACCAATTGTCGTCTTAAGGGTGTTCTTAATTTGGAACCCGATTCATTCATGAAACTGTTACCACACCATCATAATAGAGGTATTCCTAAACCCACATATGAACCTGAATTATCTACCAAAGTCAAATATCCCATGAGCAACTATGTGTCTAACCATCGTTTGTCTGAATCAAATAAGTCATTTGTAAATCAATTATCTACTATAGCTATTCCTAATAGTGTGCAGGAAGCTTTAGCTGATCCAAGGTGGAAAGCAGCCATGAATGAAGAGATGAAATCATTGCAAAAGAATGAAACATGGGAACTTGTAGAATGTCCACCAGGAAAGAAGCCAGCTGGGTGTCGTTGGATCTATACTGTGAAGTATAAGGTAGATGGTAGTATTGAACGAGTTAAAGCAAGATTGGTAGCAAAAGGGTACACTCAAACTTATGGAATTGACTACACAGAGACATTTGCACCTGTAGCTAAGATCAACACAGTTGAAGTATTACTGTCTTTAGCTGCAAACCTAGATTGGTCATTACAATAGTTCGATGTGAAAAATGTCTTTCTGCATGGCGAGTTATCTAAAGAAGTATATATGGATCTTCCACCAGGATGCATGGTGTTAGAAAAGCAATGTCAAAATGTGTGCAAATTGAAGAAGTCATTGTATGGGTTGAAGTAATCCCCGAGAGCATGGTTTGGAAGGTTCACAAAGTCAATGAGAGCTTTTGGCTATCGTCAAAGTAATTCAGATCACACTTTGTTCCTGAAAAAGCAACATGGTAAGATTATGACACTCATCGTATATGTGGATGACATGTAGTTACAGGAAATGATCCTGAAGAAAGAAAAGCTCTGCAAAATTATCTATCTAGAGAATTCGAAATGAAAGATCTAGGTCCTCTTAAATACTTTCTTAGGATTGAAGTTTCTCGATCAAGAGAAGGAATTTTTCTGTCTCAAAGAAAGTATGCTTTAGATCTTTTATAGGAGAGTGGAATGTCGGGATGTCAACCTGTTAATACACCAATATAAGAAGGTTTGAAATTGTGTGTTGAGTCTAATCAAGTATCAACCGATAAGGGAAGATACCAGAGACTTGTAGGGAGATTAATGTACTTAGCTCATACAAGACCAGATCTTGCTTATGCATTAAGTATAGTGAGTCAATACATGCATAATCCTGGAGAGCAACATATGAATGCAGTCATGCGTATTTTGAGGTATTTGAAGAATGCTCCTGGGAAGGGAATTTTGTTTGCTAAAAATGTTGATCATTAGAGTATAGAAGTATATACTGATGCTGATTGGGCCGGTGCAGTGGATGATAGGCGATCTACATCTGGTTACTTTACCTTTGTAGGTGGTAATCTTGTGACATGGAAAAGTAAGAAGCAGAATGTCATCGCTCGTTCAAGTGCAGAAGCGGAATTTAGAGGTATGACTCTAGGACTTTGTGAGGCATTATGGTTAAAAACTCCTTTTACAGGATTTAGGTTACCTATCTAGGCAACCAATCCGATTGTTTTGTGACAATAAAACCGCATTGACATTGCTCATAATCCAGTACAACATGATCGTACAAAGCATGTCGAGGTGGATAGATTCTTCATTAAGGAAAAGTTGGATGATAAGATTGTGGAATTGCCTAAGATTCGATCAGAAGATCAATTGGCCGATATCCTCACCAAAGCTGTCTCAAGTCAAGTATTCTAAAAAATTTTAGACAAGTTGGGCATGTGTGACATCTATGCACCAACTTAAGGGGGAGTGTTGAGATATTAGGAATGCTTTCCTTATATCATTCTTTCCTTATGTCATTCAGTGTTGGGATATTAGGAATGTTTTGATATTAAGAATATTGGGATATTAAGAATATTGAGATATTAGGAAAGTTGAGATATTAGGATATTAGTTGTTATTTCCTTATATTATTCTTTCCTTGTATCATCCTTTCTCATTCTTAGGATGGTGATTACCCTCTATATATACCCTGTACATGAACGAATGAAAGTATGAATGAAAAACTACCATTCATCAATTTGAAGACATTCTTGGTCTTCCTTCAGGAGAGTTCACATTGATCAATAACACTTGATTGGATGTTTGACCATCTGATGGAAGCAATAGTACTTGTGCGCATCTTTTCTTCTGTGATTGACCCTAGGGGTACAGCTGGCAATATCATGCTCACAACCAGGCCCCTCTGATCTAGTATATTAGCCATTTCATAGTTCATCCATTTCACTAGGGGAAGGGGCAATAACTTATACTCTCTAGTCTCTTGAAGCATGTTTATACTTCACATGATTTCCAAGGTCCCTCCGTGACAGCTACTAGAATAGACCTATGCCCCTGCAGGCTTAATGTAGCAAGGGTCATCAACAATAACCTCATAAAATCAGGAAAACAAAGCTATAGGGAAATTTTCCAGGTGTAACTTTGCTAAGATAGCCTCTCAGTTACACAGAGGCCTAATACAATATCCTTGGGAATTCAGTTGCAACATGCAGTCAACCATCCACACAAGTGGTAGATATGCGTAACCATGTTCTCAACATTGACTCCAGCTTCCTTAACTTTGAGTAATATAAGTCGAACGAGCACATAATATTGAACTTTTTTTTATTGAAGAGTGTAAGCATGCCATCCTATGACCCAATCAACCCTAGGATTAGGGTCAAGAGTCAAGTACCACACATACACACACATATATATATGCACAGTCTGCAAGGAACTCAGAGAAACTCCTGTAGGAAGTTGGTACCTTATGAAATATATCCTTTGTGCTAAAACAAATAAATATGTGCTCCATGTAATCTTAATTACTTCTTGAAGAAAACAAAAGCGGGTATATACAAGGCCAAGCTCCAGGGGAAATGGTCGTGTGGATCTGTCTAGCTCTTCTTGAATTGGACTCTACCTTGGAATGGCAAGATAGCCTTTGAGTGGTGCAGGCGCCAGAAGGGGGCCTGAATGGGTTAGACCTGCCTACTTCACAGTAGGACCAGGACCATGGAAGGTGTGGGAGTACTTGTCAAACAACCCTATTAAAATTGTTGTAAGCTTAGGACAGTATCCCAGATTTGGCCCTAGGTTTGCAAAAAGACACTAGAGCAAACAAGTTTGCAAGACATTGAACATCATTATGTTACATTGTTTATGTGACATTTCCAACTAGGACACATGATTCGATCACAGTAGAGTCACCAAAACGTGCAAGATGGTTCTTAGGCGAACGAGGTTAACCAAGTTGATGGCAAGTTCTCTCAACTTAACAGGAGAAAGGATAAAATTGGAGAGGGGAAATCAGTAGCAGATCCCACAGGTTAGAATCTCATAAGAGTGCTAAGAGAATCAGTGTGATTCCTATTGTGCCTTCAAACTCCTTTTTTCTCTGTTATATGTAGGTGCTCATTAGGCTAGAGCATGCTCAACACATGCTACAAATGGCAATTATGCCCACATCAAGAAGCTTTTGGTCCCATGCCAGGACCCTTGAATCATCCCAACTTGATGCCTAAGAATATAGCCAAGGTGAGTCTAGTTCATACAAATCTCTCAAACCCTGGTACAAGTTTAGGCAGCACCAAAGTAGCGTATGTTGATCACACATGAGGGGAGTCCCTTAAGTGAAACTTCTTTCACCCACGCCAACATGTGGGCTTTTGCAGCCACACACATCAGCTAGATGTGGCCATTTCGTGTTCAGGTGCGAATATCCTTTCCAGGGGTCTTTCACACAAGTAACTGCAGGGAGTGAGGGGCAACCCTTAAGGCCTAACTAAAGTGGCAATGGGTTTTTCTTTCCTTTTTTTTTTTTTTTTTTTTTTAAGGTGGGGGGATGCAGGAGTTTCCAGGTTCAAATCGCAGTAGGGATAAAAATAAAAAAATTATCTACTAAAAAAAAGACACATGCAATTAGGTCAAATGTTACTTAGCATGTTACATATGATTGGTAATGCTCTCTCTCAACCTAATTTCCACACTCTTTCTCAAACTAATGTCATAATAATCCATTAACTGATCCCTAGTCTGAGCAAAAATAAGCTTGGACGATAGGTTCAAGGTAAAATGGTTGGACCACTTTGTTACTCTTTTGTTGATGTTAAAAATTATAAAAAATAAATAAATTACATATGTTATTTTAAAAAAATAATATAAGTAAACATATATATAAGATTATTGTGATATAGTACAATTTTTCTTTCATTTTCAATATATTTTTATATTTAAATATTATAGATGTTTTGTTTAATAAAATTTAAAATACTAGTACATTTATATAAAATCGAAGAAATAAATGATATTAATTTTTAATTTTATATATTTTTTTATTTTTAAAATTATTTTTAACTTAAAAATATATATATAATATATTCACAATATTATCTATTTGATCACAATTCAATTATAAATCTGACCATTAAAATATGTTTTGAAAACATTATTTAATAGTTCAGGTTGGATTAAGGTATCCAAGGTCAATTTTTCATATTGGGAAAACTTCCCTCCAATGTCCAGCCAATAGGTGGCAAAAATTGAAAAAAAGGTAAAACTACATAAAAAGTTGGGTGTGAAGAACTTTCCTAACCATAAAGCTAAGCGGCCCAAAAAAACTTATTTTGTAAATTATAAAAAGATGGCCTTTCGATTCCAAAGAAGTCTGACCAGTTTACTGAAAGAGTAGATCGAAACTTCAATGGCAGCTCACAAGAAACTTCTGGGCACATAGTGATTTGCTATTTGCATGTCAAGCCATATATAATTTTCTTTTCAGCCAAACCAGTCCAAAAACTTTCAAAAGCACAAACGTTTTCAAACTTCAAGATCTTCTTCTTTTCATAGTGTGGCGTTGAGAAGCAACAACTTCATATGCACCTTCAACCCTCATGGTTTGTCATGCACATGAAAACCAATAACCAGACTACCAAGAGCTTATATATAAAGATTTTGCATGTATGTATACATGATAAAAACAAAAGATATGTTTTTGTTTAACTAGGATTCTCTGATTCTCCGATGCCTTACCCTTAAAACAAAAAATATTCAATTTTCTAAATTAAATATTGATTATTCAAATTTATTTGTCTTTTTATATCATAGGAAGAAATGGAAGAAGAAAAGAAATAGAAAGAATCCAAATTATTTGATTTAATGTTGGGAATTGTCCCAAATTCCTAATTAGTAAATATCTCTTTTTGTAAAGAATATTGTATATAATATTTTCTAAGTTAATATATTATTGTAATATTATATTTCCTTATAGAATAAACAAAAATGTTGGAAATATCTTTATAAACATTCTAGATCATGAGGAGAAAAAGTCATGAGGGGAAAAAGTCATGAGATGAAGATAGGCTTGTAAAGACTATACATGATGGATAGAGATGTGAGGAAGAAAGGGAAGTATTCGGTGGAACGAGAAAACTCGTGGTAGGGTATGGATACAAGGAGTGGGGAAACATGGGATGTTTCGGGAACCCAATAGTTGTATTTGATTCTGTCCTCTATAATATTCTCTATTGTATAATGGAATAATTCTCTCTCATTCGTGGATGTAGGTATGCTTGACCGAACCACGTTAAAGCCTCGTCTAATGTGTGTGATTGTTTTATCTTTGTGTGTTCTTGAATTAACCTTATTTGCATGAAAGATTTCATTGTCACAACATTTAATTTATTATGAAAAGTACAAAGAGAGAAAAATAAATTGATGAAAAATAAGGCTTCTGAGTTACCTTCTGAAATGTCCAAGAATTCTAATTGGCTGTTACCTTTTAAAATGCCCAAGCATCCCCATTAGTTGTTTCACTAACCAATTTTCTCGCCTCAAATCATGAATGGAACTATGAATACAAGAACCATTCTTTTCTCACAACAAAGAGTTTTAGCCTCTCTTTTCAAGGAGAAAAATAAGGAAAATTTCGAGAAAGGGAAAAGAAAAATATATTCTTTCTTTTGTATCGAAGGAAAAAGAAAAATATATCCAAGAATTTGCATGTGAAGCCTCTGATTCACATTTTCAAGTTGCTTCAGACTGTCTGAGAATGAAAGCATCAACTTTGTGGCAACTACATTAAGGGAAATGCAAAGTCTGGCAAATAAATTACCAAGATTTCAATTCCCAATCTAGGTTTCTCTCATTTCTCTCTTGATCATATTGTAAAAGTAAATCAATTAAATCCTATGGAATAATTCTTATACTCCTTTGGGCATTACTCCTACATTATTTCCATATAACTTGACAATGATTTTCATAACCCAGATGTTGCCATATACTCCACAAATTGAATCCAATACTTTTGTTCTTGGAAGTCGAATTCCTGAGTGGTTCAGCCAACAGAGTATAGTGTCATGGACTTAGTCTTTTCCTAAGCTCATGCAACACTTAGACAAATCAAGACACTTGATCTTGCTAAGTCAGCCTTACTCCCAATGCTTAGCTTGCTAGGTTAAGATGTACCCAACTTAGAAGTTTTAGAGGGCGTAGTAGTCAACACTTAAAGAATGAAAGCTTTTACTGCTCAAAGGAAGCTTTAAAAGTGCTTTGGGAACTCACTTGCTTGGTTAGGAAGTGATTTGGGTGGTGCCTTGGCCAAATGAGGCCCTCACCTATTTATAAGCACCAATGGAACTCTCTGGAACCATAGAGGGTTCCTTACAAATCAAGAATAATCTAGAAACTCCTACACTAGTCTATGTACAAGGGTATGTACAACATGACTTTGGAAGATTCTAGAATACCCCCACACTATTCCAATGCTCTCCTTGCCAAGTGTAGAGATGTATGGATATCTCTAGCCCTCTCTAGAAGCTTCTATACTCTTCCACTTTGTAGCTAAGTGTAGATATCTCCAGGGGTCTCTAGAAGCTTCCCACCTCCTATAAAAGCCCATGGGGAGGGTCATTTAAAGCATCTTGTGACACTAGGCTCCACAACAACAATACATCTGCCTCCAAATTGGTGTAATACTAGGTTAATGGGATTGGCTGTGTGCGCTATTTTTGTAGTTAAGGGTGTTGTCCATGATTTCCCTGGTAATATATTTTGTCATTTGAATTTGACTAAAGGTAAAATTATTCACCTTTTAGCTCCTATCAATCCAGAACACCGGAATTCTTCGGATGAAGTACACAGATTCATTAAATCAGATCACATGTGCCTTGGGTATCAACCAATTTCTCGAATTGGGATTGGCCACGCCGATTGCCTAAATAAACTGAGTCAAATTTAGGCTTCATTCCAAGTCTAAGGCCCATCTTATGAGGTGAAGAAGTGTGGGGTTCATCCATTATATGAACAAGATGAGAAAGAAGGCAATTGACTAGAATTTCAGTGCAGCACTACGGATGAGAATTCAAGTATCTTCACTATTAAAGATTATGGTGAGTTTACACATTTTCTCTTTACAATGCTAATATAATGAAGCAAGCCACTTTTACATTGAGAGGATGCATCGACACAAGATGCTCAAACTTGAAAGATAGAGATGAAAACTATCATATTGTTATTGTTTTACTGTTTCTCTTTTGCATGGTTTTTCTTCTACATTTGATGCTTTTGGGGGTTAGAACTCTTAAGAATCTAGTTGAGAATTTAGTCATATATTGCTTAGCAATTGATTCCCAAATTGAATCATTTTATTTTAGCCTATATTTTCTTTTTATGCTTCTTGTTCTTCATATTTTTTTATACAGGTTTTTCCTTTTAATAGTAGTCATGGATTGCTCGAGCAATATTCTGTTTAAGGTTGTTAGCTAGCTTGGTAGAGCTAAGGAGAGCATCTCGATGATTCTCTTCTATCTGTGCTTAGTCTTCACTTAATTTTTGCCATGGATGTGACTGATGTGACTAATGTTTTAAGATTTGGTTAACTAAAAATGATCTGTAGGTTGGCAATTGTATGAAAATGTATTTTGAGTAGTTACAATATTTATCATTTTTAGTTCATATAAGTGCTCCATCCAATCCAATCCAATCCAAGTTGTTAAAGACCCTTTCAACAACTTATGGAGAAAATTAAGATCAAAGCCTCTCCAAGGAACCCTTATGGTGAGCCAATGCTCTTATTTTTCTTTAGATATGCTTTGAGAGGTTTTCTTGATCTTCAAATTGGAGAAGGCATGTATGGATGAAAGGCTAGTTGGTTTATTTGAAGTTACTCTTCAATTTGTCTAAGCCTAGTTGCGTTGGCTGAAAGTGCAAATTCTGTAAATTGAGTTTTCCTCATTAAAAGTTAGTTGATCTAGTTCATGTAACATCTAGAAGGGGTGTATAGGTGTTTGAGGCTCTTACGCTCAAAAATTAATTTTTTTTTTTAAATTAATTTGTTTCCTAAAAATATTCATTACAAGAATGCAAGATTTTTTACGTAGAAAACCACTTATACAACATGCGGATGTAAAATCCATGGGATCATAAACATCTAATACAAATCCACTATTCAAAAGTATAGTGCACAGTTTTATCTAGTGGAAGCCATCCCTAAGTCTTACTCCCCATCACCTCTACTATACTTCACATTTGTAGTACAACACCGCTTGTGCTCTTAGTGAATACTACTTTAGTGTTTGTGGAGATGCAAATCTCTTTCTTAATCTAGTAAAAGCGAAGACAATCATTTTTCAGAGTTTTGGGAACAAGAAGGCAAATTAGGTTTTTTTGAAACATTTGCATCAAAAAGAGAAAATCCTCTTTAGAAAAGGTATTTATAGGGCCAAGATCCTAGTGGATTAGATTTAGAATTTTCCCAAAATAAAGCTTTTAAAATTTGAAAAATCAAAGCTTAAGAATTGTAGAGAATTCTATCACACTTGAGTGCTTTAGGGAGAGCTTAAGCGCTCTCTATAGCACTAGAACTCTCTATGAGTTTTTCAAAACTATTTTCAAAAATATTTAACTCAGTTTAAGAACTTGACATTCGCACCAACCTTCATTAACTCTAATTTGTCTTTCTTAGACCTTTCTATACTTACCTTTGTTATTCCAGTTGATCACATGACAACTTCGAGTTTTCAAAGGAGAGTGAGATATAATCTAAAAAATCCCTAAGTTAAAATGATTGAAACAAAATTATCAATCTTAAACTATATAAATTAATGTACCAACACTCACAAATAAGAAACCTTGGTTTCATTTAGCAAGAGGGATTTGTATCAAGCATGTTGAGTTTGCTTCAAAAATGACTTATTATGATATGAGAATCATACCAAAATGCTTCAAAGTATAACAAATACTATGGTGCCATCACAATATGGTGGAATAAGAAAGTATATGACTAGTGAAGTGATTATTTATTTAAGAAAATTTTAAGGTTAGGTTGTTAGGATATCATAGGATTATAAATTAATTATGCCCAACTTTTTATAGTTGAAATATTAAAAAATGTTTTTTTTAAATTTTGATTTATTATAAAAAATATGAAAGAAAATAATAATTAAAATTAGTTTAAAAAGTTATATATATATATATATATTGAATTTTTATATAGAATATAAAAAAAATGAAATAAATTAAACAAAACATAAATTTCTTTTCATTCTTTTCCCAACCTCATAGATTCTTTTGCCATTCTTAGACATACATGCATCTTTGATGATGGAAGTACAAAAACAATTTATTTCATGCATGAACCACAAAGGGAGAGATAGCTTCCCCAACTTTTTAGATGAGATTATAAGTATAGAGGTCCTTGTTCATTTTACAACAAATAATTAAATCCATTGGATAAAGAAGAATAACATAAATAAAATGAAGATAGTGAAATTAATGATCATCTTATATAATATTTGTTGAGATGTTTATTTGGTATTACTCATAAAAAATGTAGATTAAAGGCATTATTATACAAATATTATTTGATCTAGTTAAAATAAAAATGAACTTTCTAAAACACAAAAAAAAAAAAAAAAAAATGAAGATATTAAGAATAGTTTTTAAATGGTAAATGATTTGTTCATTTAGAGGTTGGATTTTATATTAAAACAAAAAGAGTAAAATTTTTGTTTTGATCATTATACTTGTTCATAGCAATTCAATCATTTACTTTATTAAATACTTAAATATTGTTGGAGTTGGGTGGGTGCCCAAGTCGGTGTGACCTAACCTGATCCAACCAAATAAGAGATAAGGATGGAACATTTTCTGGGAATTGAACTAGTAGAAATTACCCAAAAATCACCCAAATAAACTTTTCTCTGGAAAAGAAAGATTGAGAGAACTCTGGAAGAAAAGTTCCTTGAAAAAAGAAGGTGAAAGACTTTGTGTTGTGGACCAGAGTGATTCTCAATTTTAGTGTGGTTCCATTCATGACTTGGGGTAAAGAATTAAATGGTGAAACAACTTATTGGTTTTTTTTTTTTTTTTTTCCAGATCTTGGGTATTCCAAAAAGTAATACGAAATTTTCCTACAAATATTACTTTTGAAATTTAGGAACAGTTCTCAACTGAGCAAATGTTCAACTACTTAATATTAGCTTATTTTCTTTCAACCCTATTAAAAGTGATTTTTTTAATATTAGTTCATATGCATTTAGTTGAAGCATGATTTTTCTTTGTATATCAATATAAAACTGACTAAAATATAAGTCATTAAGGTCATATTTGGTACACTGGAATGGGGAATGAGAATGAATAGATATTTTCGGTAACCATTTTTTAAAACAATTTCCTATTCTCTAAAACAAAAAAACAGGAAACCATATTTGACAATAAAAAAATAGAAAATAGTTTTTTGCTTTTAAAAATTAATAATAGGATGTCTTCACATAACATTTTTTAAATTATTTTAAGTTGTTTTTTGAGGGCTATTTTAAAAAATAATTATACAAATATGGGGAATGATAAAAAATAAAGCACTACAAATAAACATATGTAAAAACATATAAAGTGGGTTAAAAACATTTCAAGTTCCTAAATAGACATTTTTTTACAAGATATTGAACAATTTTTAAAACAATTCTCAAAAATTGTTTTTCAAAATTATTTTTAAAGGCAATTACCAAACATGACCTTTATTTCAATGCCTATTTTTCCTTGATTGGTAATAAATATGTCAATTCCAATTCTTATGTTTGAAAGCACCAAAGAGTGTAAAGTCGAAATGAATGTTTGTTTCCATTTCAATTTTAGGTCATAATGAGAATGAGAATGGAAAATAAAATTGATAATAATAACGATACACATAACTTCAAATAATTTTTTTTTTATTTAAAAAAAATCTTTAAGAGTTTCTTTACTGAATAATAAAAGTTGGTTTGATCATATAACCACCTAAAGCAATTTCTACTATTTGGACACAATGTTATTATTAATAAGTCAAAGTAAAATGTTTGTTTATAATTTTTAAAAAATATAATTTAAGTATGCAAAGTATATTATTTAGTTTTATATTTAATTTGAAAGTGTCTAATTTTTTTAAGAAAGCGAATTTAATTATTGAATTAAATCAACTCCTACTTATCAATTTTTTTATAAAGATGCGATAGCTCCTAGGATTTAATTTTGTACTATACTTGATCCTCGTTATTGAACTATTTTTCATAACTGAGTTTTAAATTCACTCTTCTCTATTATTTCACTTTTTAGGTACAATTGATATTAATGAGGAGAAATCGAGTTAAGAAGGGTGTTTCTTTTTAAATCTGCTTTACAATTAATTATTTAGGAGTTTTAAATTAAGATTGAACTTAGTATTGATTTTTAAAACTCTTTGAATTCTTTGGGATAATCTTTGAATTTATGATATAGATATTTTTAATTAGTGTTGGGTTATATTTTTTTATTTATTTATGCTCTAATCATTGTTATGAATCAATTTAAGGAAGTTGTCAACTAATTACTTATTGGATTTGTTAGTTAAGGTCATTCACATGTTGGACTCTTGGGTTTGACAAGTGAAATGACCATGGTGTCTTTGATCTTTGAGTGTCACAATTAACAACTAAACTATTTTCATTTTCAAGTAAAGTTTCTTGTTAAGGTAAAAATATACATTCAAAATAATTTAACCAAATATTGAATAAATATGTATCATACGGAGAAAAAATTTATATTAAAGCTCCACAAATAGTAGCGAATTTATTCCAAAATTTTAAAAGATAATGTGAGAAAAAAGTGAAAAAAAAAAAAAAAGTCTAAATTAACTTGATCAAATTTTTACACATCTTAAAATTTATTCATCATTTTTTCTGTTTATAAATAATTTAAAAATATATAAATCTTTCCATAATTTATTTATATAATGATTTTTCTTTGTATATGATACAATAAACCAAACAAGTAAGTTTGAATTATTTCTTATTTTACTTTTTTTTTAGATAGTTTGTGTAAGCCAACTAAAACCATTTTAATCAAGATATACATATCATACGAACAAATAAATTATAGATTGCATTTGTTTTGAAAAACATTTTTTTTAATCTATAATTATTTATTATTATTATTATTATTATTATTAAATTGATTTTTGTTGAGAAAAAATATACTATGACTCCCAATAGATGTTTTAAGTGATTCACAACATACAAGGGGTTGGTATTCTATTTTCAACTATTTACAAAATATATTTTTGTGTTTTTTTTATGGAAGGTTCTAAAATACCTAATTGGGAAACAACTTTGTCCCATCCAGACGAAAATAATAATCATGTCTTAAAAAATAATTTTAAAATAATTCTTAAAAAGAGTTGTCTATGAAAAACAGTTTATATGCGAGGCCAAAATTTTCATGGCTTAATTAACATTTCTTGAAATAATCAATAAAAGACTTATAAAAGAATATTTTAAATTTATTCTAAAATGACGTGTAAGTAACTGTAAGAAATTTTCACAATTGTTAGCTTTCTTCACGCATTTGGTTTATTTTAATTTGGTAAAATTTTCAAATATCATTATTATATATAGTGGTCCTGCTCATTGAAGCGGTCAAAGAACATTAAAAACCAGTACACATTCAAATCACTTCCTCTTATATTGACACGTGGAGAGGAAGCATTGTATCCCGAGAGAATTATCATGACTATATAATGAATCATATAAGAAAGACATACAGCAAAAGTAGTAAGAAAATTGAAGGAGTTCTGTTTAGGACAAGAGAAGAGGCTTTTATTCCAAAGAAGATGTGGCTGATCATGAAGGTTTTCCCCTTGCAAATTTTAGTGTTTCAACTTTTTGGTGGTGACGTCCATTGCCAAGCTTCAACCCATCGACATACTTTTGTGGTAAATACTTTATATGATTCTGACCTTAATGCCACCTTTTGATCATAATATTTGAGGGGCAGTATGACTCTCATTTTCCATTGTAGGACCCTTTACCCTGGTGTCGTTGAGTCGTTCATGCATGCTATCAATTTTTAAGTGGTTATACACTTGCATGAATGGATTGATGCAACTATTCACGCATATAATATTTCTTTTGGGATGAGGTTGCATGGTTAACTTTTAATTGGTTGCAGGTGAGGGAAGCTTCAGATACAAGGCTTTATAGCACCAAGAAAATGTTAACAGTAAATGGACAATTTCCGGGACCAACTATATATACTATGAAAGGAGAGACGATCATTGTCGATGTTTATAACAGGGGAAAAGAAAACATCACCATTCATTGGTAGGTCTTGAGCGTGTATCAAAGAAAGAGCGTCGACAACATGCCTACATGGCATACATTCTTTTATTTCTAAGAGGGGGTTGCAATATATTGCTTTGCAAATAAAGTCAAATTTAAAACAATACTTTAGGGTTATTTGCTTTAGTTCCATTGAAATACAGTAGATGCCGCTTGTTACTATGATAAAATGTTGCTACATGCCATCTTTTCTTAGTTCAAAAATAAGTACTAGTTTTAACGTATAGTTATTGTTTTGCAGGCATGGGGTGAACATGTCTAGATATCCATGGACAGATGGTCCCGAGTATATCACACAATGCCCAATTCAGCCCGGGTCAAAGTTTAGTCAGAAGATCATCCTTTCCTCTGAGGAAGGCACTTTATGGTGGCATGCTCATAATGACTGGACCCGAGCCACCGTTCATGGAGCTATAATCGTCTATCCCAAGAATGGAACCAAGTATCCTTTTCACAAACCTAATGCAGAAGTTCTCATCATATTAGGTATAAGTTTTGTTACTTTTAAATGTTAATTTACATATTATGAATTAATTAGCATAGCAAAATCTAAAATTATTGGAGTTGTTGAAATGCAGGACAATGGTGGAAGATTGATGTGAATGCGATTCGAGATAAAGGGCTTGCAAGTGGAGCTGATGCCAATGCCTCTGATTCTTTATTGATAAATGGACAACCCGGTGATCTACTTCCATGCTCAAAATCAAGTACAAATTAAGTTTAACTTCCCATTTTAAAATTGTACACAATTTCATTTTCTTGTATGTTGACCATAGTACTTTTTCTTATTAACATCAACATATCTAAGGCTTAATGCTAAGAAAGAGGAATATAGTTATGAGAATGGTAGAGCCATGATTTAACACATGAGAAAAGGCTAGTCCAAATATAATTTTGAAATATGGAGCCAAATTTACACCCCTAATCAATTAATCACTTCATAATTGGTGGATCCTCATGGAAACTTTTTCTTTTTCTTTTGGTTAGTCATAAGTATACAACTTTCCTTTCTAATTGCAGGCACATTCAAGCTAACAATGGATCATGAAAAGACCTATCTACTTCGCATAATCAATGCTGCCTTGCATGAGCCTCTCTTCTTCTCCATTGCCAAGCATAAAATGACAATGGTTGGAACAGATGGTAGCTACACGAAACCATTGACACGAGATTATATCACAATATTTCCTGGCCAAACCTTCGATGTCTTACTAGAAGCTAACCAACGCCCGGATCACTATTACATGGCGGCTAAAACTTATTCTGATGCCCCAGCAGGTCGTAATATTTTTGATAACACAACCACCACAGCTATTGTACAATACAGGGGATACTACACTCCATCTTCACCTCCCTTCTTGCCTCATTTACCTGCATTCAATGACACAATTGCATCGCTTCAAGTCATGGCCACCCTCCGAAGCTTAGCAGATGCAGAACATCCTTGCAATGTCCCATTGAGCACAAACACTAAACTGATTTACACTATTTCTGTAAACTCGTACCCATGCGTCAATGATTCATGTTCAGGGTCCAATGGGTCGAGGTCCGCCGCAAGTATAAACAACATAAGCTTTCATACCCCTACAATTGACATACTGGAAGCTTACGATTATAACATCAGTGGTGTATATGGAGATAAATTTCCTAGCGTTCCACCAGTGGTTTTTGATTTTACAGCATATTATCTTCCATTACTCTATCAGTTGTCGAGCGCTGGAACAGAAGTAAGGGTGCTCGAGTATAACTCCACAGTGGAGATTGTTTTGCAAGGGACAAACTTGGTTGCAGGGGTAACCCACCCTATGCATCTCCATGGACACAGTTTCTATGTTGTTGGATGGGGATTTGGGAATTTCGATGAAAATAGGGATCCTTTGCACTACAATCTGGTGGATCCTCCCCATCAGAATACCATCTCTGTTCCTAAGAATGGTTGGGTTGCAATCAGATTCGAGGCATCCAACCCTGGTATGTTGCAAGCACTCATGTCCTCTATGAAAAAAAAACCCTTGAAACTGCGAACATAGGTGTAATGTTGTGTATTTTCTATATTGCAGGAATATGGTTCATGCACTGCCATGTAGAACGCCATTTGACGTGGGGCATGGAAACTGTGTTCATAGTGAAAAATGGTAAACACCCAGAAGCTCAAATGTTGCCTCCTCCATCTAACATGCCACCATGTTGAAGCTGCAAAGAAATAACATGCCAAAGATTTCATTGAATAATCGTATTATTAAACTTTCATGATTTATTTTATGTTCAATAAATACAATGCTAAGATGCTTCCCAATGCCATGTCCACAATAGATATATATTGATTTGACAACTTTTGGCCATTCCAATTTCTTTAGACATGATAAAATATCATGTTGTATTAGAAAAGTTTGAAATGCCATAGTTTAAAATTATCTTGATTTGACAATTTTTTACTTCTCCATATTTTATTCCGATTCATAGAAGGTTAGGTATCATATTAATAATTAAAAAAATTATAAATGATATAGTTTAGAGTAACTGACTTATTCTTATATTTTAAAATTAAACTATGATCTAAATGGATACTTGTGAAAAAGGTCATGAAATGGTTTGTTTAATTTTTTACTTTTACATCCAAAAATATTTTGCAAATAAGATACTTTTTATGAAGTCTTATACAGTTGAGATAAAGAGAGTTCTTTTTTATTTATTTATTTTAAATTAAAACAAATCACTGGTTTTTGTAAATTAAAACGTAGGACTGGATCATTTGAATTTATGGTTTAGAGAAAAGACACTTGCCAGCTAACTAAGTTGTTGCATTTGACCAAACCCTCCAAGTCCAAGTCAATAAATTAAGTTGGCAGGAAAGTTGTAGAGTCATGAGTGGTATGCTAAAAAAGATTAAATAATAAACTTTGGTTTTATGGACTTGGAATATTCCAGCTGACATTCCAATGCTATGTGGTTGGAGTTGACGAAGCAATGCATGAGAATGTCAGAAGCCAAGAAAGGAAGAGAGAGGCCAAAATTTCACGCTACCTATACCTAATAGATAGAGTTAAAAGGAATAAATTTGGGCATGACCTAAATATACTTTATGAACACTCAAAAATAATTGTAAAGAATTAAATCCCAAAAAATAAATAACAATAAATGAAAATTTATGAATTAAAAAATAAATTAATTGTGATTAAAATGTTTTTTATTTGTAATGTTTTTATCCATAAAAAAATATTTTTACATTATAAATGATTTTTAAAAAAATCACTTAGTATTTAAACGTAAATTAAAAAAATATTCATAAATTATTTCTAAGTGACTTTTAAAATTTTTAAAAGTGATTTTCAAATATATTTAAATTTTATTTAGATTGACTTTTAAGAGTTAAAAAAATAAAATTAAGTTGAATAAAAGTTTTTATACCCATTAATTATTATATTTTTTAAAAAAAATCTTATAACTTTTAAAAAAGGTTTCATATAGAAGTCATAAAAATGTTATTTCTTACAAGAATTTTATAATTCTATTTTTGTTTAGGAGCTTCCAAGAGGAGAAGAGATTGCAGCAGAACTTTTAAAAGCTATTGAAGAGTCAAAGGATTTGCCTCATAATTCTGTCGGAAAACTATGCCCGTTCTAGGTGGTGTTTGGAAGAACTGACAAAAATACCCCTACCACAAACCGAAAAATCTAATCGATAAAACTGAAATTAGACTCCGTAGGATGTTCTTCACAACAAAAATACTGTTCTCCTAAAATTCACATGAAACAGAGCATGCCTAGCTTACTAAATCGGTTACTGAAGTTAAAATAATTTGTATATAATTTATATTTTTATGATACAAATATCATGTTATGATAGATGTGATGAATGCGTGTTAAGTTTCAAATAAAGGCTAATATCATCTAAGAAGCGAGGTGATTGCTCTTCTTGTGTGGGATGGTGGTCAGAAATGATGATTAAAGGACAACAGTTTCCATCATTAATGTATATGTTGGCATAATGAAAACTCTTGAATATGTGAACCAAGTGGTTCGACCTTATCCCTTCAACACATTTTATTTGCCCATAATTATGGTTTTCTAAACAAAGCTAAAAGCATAATCAAATGTTCTTCATGTTTGGTAGCATTTGAAACTGTTGACTCACAGCACATGTCTCATACTTTACCACTTACAGGCCTGAGGCACATGTTATTGAGGAGATTACTTCTGTTATTTGGAAGAGTCTAAATCAAGAACTCTTACATGTTGAGAAGAACCTCATTGGGATGGATCGTCAAAGGGTGTCTTTTTCTTCTTCTTCTTCTTCTTCTATTGGTCCATCGGAATATGAAGATTTCTTGAGCTTTTGGGATGGAGATGAAGATGCCAGACACAATTTCATAGATCATCTCTATGCAGCTTTGAATCGAAAATGGATTTGTACCTTTAGAATAGATGATCTAAGGGGAGGAGATATTGCATTGGGTCTTTTGCATGCTATTGAGAAGTCAAGGTTGGTTTATGCGAACCTCAATCGACACGCTTTGAGACCCAACAAACAGTATTGGAATAATTGCCCAAGAAAGCTAAAATACATATTTTTGATAGAACCCTGACCCAACGTTTATAAGTGAAACACGAACCAAAAGTATAAGTAACAGACCTTGACCCAATGATTACAATGAAATCAAGAACCAAAGATATAAAATTTGAATGCCACAAGGAAGAATCTTTGATAAGTTCACAGTTCTTGAAGAACCAAAAGAAGAGCAAAGCCTCACATTTTCTTATTTTTTATTCAATCAAGATTCTGCCCTATTACAAGGAGTGCATGCTATTTATGTCATGACAAAAAAACTTACCAAATATTAAAACCCTAAATAAAAGTTGATTTGGTCTGAAATTAGCAAATCCAAAATAGGAAAATAGCTAAAAAACGTTCTAAATAATAAAAGCCTAAAATTAAGGTAGATTTGGCCTGAAATTAGAAGCTCTAGAATAGGAAAAATGTATATTAACTGATATGGAGTTGGAAAGTCAATCAGTCATTAATCCACGCCATAAATCATGCCCAATCAAGCCAGATTAGCCCTCAATAGCTTGGATTAAATTTATTACACCTTCATCTTCCTTTAAGCCAAGCTTGGAATGTCCTGGATTAGAATCAACTCAATTCGCTTGAATTAGCCCATTAGATCTTCTTGGATCTTGCTTTAGTAATAGGCCCAACTGGAACATGCAATGGATCCTTGAATGCTTGTTGATTCTCATCATTCCCCCTCTTTTCGGAAGCATTTGTCCTCGAATCGTCACCTACATCAAAAGGAGAAAGATAAAAAACATTAACTGTAGCACTAATGTTATACTCACCCGGAAGATCCAACTTGTATGCATTATCATTGATTCTCTCAAGGACTTGAAGTGGACCATCCCCTCTAGGATGTAGCTTGGACCGCCTACGGGTTGGAAATCTTTCTTTTCTCATATGCACCCAAACCCAATCACCCGGTTCAAAGAGGACTTGTCGGCGGCCCTTGTTGGCTTTGGTCGCATATTGCTCATTTTTCTTTTCTATATTAACGTCAATTTCTTGGATTGTTAAAAGTCTATAAAGATAATGGAATTTAAATAATATTTGAGATTTGCTATGGTGGAATTTGTCACCGAAGTCTTTGATTATGAAAAAGAGAATTTGATGTTGTGTTCCTGTTTTGATTTGACAACATGGCATAGAACTAGATTTGAGAACATTGTAAAGTCTTTGATTTGCCACGGAAGTCGTAGAATTTGATGTTATCTTTGATTATGAAAAAGAGAATTAGAATTTGATGTTGTGTTCTTGTTTCAACCTTAATTAATATCAATATGAACAACTCATTAAATAGACGAGTACAATGCTAGGAAGCTCCCCAATGCCATGTCCACAATAGATGTTTCTTGATTTGACAACTTTTGGCCATTTCAATTTCTTTGCACATGATAAAATATCATGTTGTATTAGAAAAGTTTGAAATGGCATAGTTTAAAATTATCTTGATTTGACAATTTTTATTCTAATTCGTAAAAGGTTAAGAATCATATTAATAATTTTTGAAATTATAAATGATATAGTTTAGAGTAATTGACTTATTCTAATATTTTAAAATTAGAATATGATCTAAATGGATACTTGTGAAAAAGGTCATGAAAATGGATTGTTTAATTTTTTACTTTTACATCTGAAAATATTTTGCAAATAATATAATTTTTATGAATTCTTATACAGTTGAGACATAAAGTCAATTATTTTTTATTTATTTATTTTAAATTAAAATAATGCTTTTTCCTAAAGTTAAAATAATTTGTAAATAATTTATGTTTTTACTTTCTATTTTAGTAACAATATCACAAAATCTACACCAAGATAAAGGAAAAGGAAAAAGTAAAAATCACTGATCACAAATTGAGTTTAACCCCACACCGAAGAACTCCAAATCTGGTTTTTAGTAATTTGATTACTTTACAACTCCTATTTTTTATTTTTTATTTTACATTAAAGTAAACCCTTTCCTGCTTCCTTAAATTAAAATAATAAAACAAATCACTGATTTTTGAAAATTAAAACGTAGGAGTTGATCATTTGAATTTCTGGTTCAATGAAAAGACACTTACCAACTAACTAAGTTGCTGCAATTGACCGAACTCTCCAAGTCCAAGTCAATATATTAAGTTGCAGGAAAGTTCTAGAGTCCTGAATATTCATTGACCATTGTCTCATTTTCTTCGATCATCTGTAGTTGTGGCATGACAATGTCAAAAGCGAAGAAAGGTGGAGAGAGGCCAAAATTTCACGCTACCTATACCTAATAGATAGAGTTAAAAGGAATAAATTTGGGCATGACCTAATTATACTTTATAAACACTCAAAAATAATTGTAAAGAATTAAATCCCAAAAAATAAATAACAATAAATGAAATTTTATGAATTAAAAAATAAATTAATTGTGATTAAAATGTTTTTTATTTGTAATGTTTTTATCCATAAAAAAATATTTTTACATTATAAATGATTTTAAAAAGAATCACTTAGTAATTAAACATAAATTAAAAAAAATGTTCATAAATTATTTTTAAGTGACTTTTTAAAATTTTAAAAGTGATTTTCAAATATATTTAAATTTTATTTAGATTTACTTTTAAGAGTTAAAAAAAAAATTAAGTTGAATAAAAGTTTTTATACCTATGTAATTATTTTTTTAAAAAAAAACTTATAACTTTTAAAAAAAGTTTCATATAGAAGTCATAAAAATGTTATTTCTTATAAGAATTTTATAATTCTATTTTTGTTTACACAAGAAATTTTTTCATGTTTAATAAAACTTTTACAACATCAACATTATCCCTTAAAAATTATTACTTTAATTTTGATTTTGATTTTCAGTTAAAGCGAAAAATATGAAGCTATCCCAAATTTGACCCTACCATCCACCTAATTAATTTTTATAAGAAAATGTTTTTTTTTTAATATTTAAAAGGGCTTTTATTTATTTGACCACTAAAGTTCTTTGGATTTTACTGATCCAAATATGACATGTGTGTACTTATATCTTTTTGACTTTTTAACCACTATTTTATTGGGAAATTTTCGAACTCCTAATTTCCATGTGACAAAAAATATCCGATTATTACAATTTCTTATTGAGACTTAAAAAAAAAAAAAAAAAAAAAAAAAAAAAAAAAAAAAAAAAAAAAAAAACTAGTCTTTGATTTTTTATTTTTTTTAGTATTTTTATGATACAAATATCATCTTATAATAGATGTGACGAATGTGTGTTAAGTTTCAAATAAAGGCTAATATCATCTAAGAAGGGAGGTGATTGCTCTTCTTGTGTGGGGTGGTGCTCAGAAATGATGATTAAAGGACAACAGTTTCCATCGTTAATGTATATGTTGGCATGATGAAAACTCTTGAATATGTGAACCAAATGGTTCGACCTTATCCCTTCAACACATTTTATTTCCCCATAATTCTAGTTTTCTAAATAAAGCTAAAAGCATAATAAAATGTTCTTCATGTTTGGTAGCATTTTAAATTGTTGACTCACAGCACATGTCTCATGCTTTACCACTTACAGGCCTAAGGCACATGTTATTGAGGAGATTTCTTCTGTTATTTGGAAGAGTCTAAATCAAGAACTCTTACATGTTGAGAAAAACCTCGTTAGGATGGATCGTCAAAGGGTATCTTTTTCTTCTTCTTCTTCTTCTTCTATTGGTCCATCGGAATATGAAGATTTCTTGAGCTTTTAGGAGGAAGATGAAGATGCCAAACATAATTTCATAGATCATCTCTATGCAGCTTTGAATCGAAAATGGATTCGTACCTTTAGAATCAATGATCTAAGGGGAGGAGATATTGCATTGGGTCTTTTGCACTCTATTGAGAAGTCAAGGTTGGTTTATGCGAACCTCAATCGACACGCTTTGAGACCCAACAAACAGTATTGGAATAATTGCCCAAGAAAGCTAAAATATAGATTTTTGATAGAACCTTGACCCAACGTTTATGAGTGAAACGCGAACCAAAAGTAGAAGTAACAGACCTTGACCCAATGATTACAATGGAATCATGAACCGAAGGTATAAAGTTTGAACGCCACAATGAAGAATCCCTGATAAGTTCACAGTTCTTGAAGAACCAAAAGAAGAGCAAAGTCTCACATTTTCTGATTTTTTATTCAATCAAAATTCTTCCCTATTACAAGGAGTGCATGCTATTTATATGTCATGAGAAAAAAACTTAATAAATATTAAAACCCTAAATAAAAGTTGATTTGGTCTTAAATTAGCAGATCCAAAATAGGAAAATAGCTAAAAAACGTTCTAAATAATAAAAGCCTAAAATTAAGGTAGATTTGGCCTGAAATTAGAAGCTCTAGAATAAGAAAAATGTCTATTAACTGATATGGAGTTGGAAAGTCAATCAGTCATTAATCCATGCCATAAATCACGCCCAATCAAGCCAGATTAGCCCTCAATAGCTTGGATTAAATTTATTACACCTTCATCTTCCCTTGGGCCAAGCTTGGAATGTCGTACGTTATAATCAGCCCAAGTCTCTTGAATTAGCCCATTAAGTGCTTCTTTGATATTCTTGGATCTTGCTTTAGTAATAGGCCCAACTAGAACATTCAATGGATCCTTGAATGCTTGTTGA
Organism: Vitis x doaniana; assembly: GCA_030345155.1. Classification (NCBI taxonomy): domain Eukaryota; kingdom Viridiplantae; phylum Streptophyta; class Magnoliopsida; order Vitales; family Vitaceae; genus Vitis; species Vitis x doaniana. Next base: position 26,854,410 of record CP128326.1, on the reverse strand, counting down.
TTCTTATCATTCCCCCTCTCTTCAAAAGGATTCGTCCTCGAATCGTCACCTACATCAAAAGGAGAAAGATCAGAAACATTAACTGTAGCACTAATGTTATACTCACCTGGAAGATCCAACTTGTATGCATTATCATTGATTCTCTCAAGGACTTGAAATGGACCATCCCCTCTAGGATGCAGCTTAGACCGCCTATGGGTTGGAAATCTTTCTTTTCTCATATGCACCCAAAACCAATCACCCGGTTCAAAGAGGACTTGTCGGCGGCCCTTGTTAGCTGTGGTCGCATATTGCTCATTTTTCTTTTCTATATGTTTTCGTACACTTTCATGGAGTTTCTTAACCATCTCAGCCTTCTTTTCACCATCCAAACTAGTCATTTCATTAATTAGTAAAGGCAGCAAATCCAAAGAAGTTAGTGGATTAAAACCGTAAACAATCTTAAATGGTGAAAAATTAGTAGTAGAATGAACACTTCGATTATATGCAAACTCAATGAATGGCAAACAAGCCTCCCAATTTTTCAAGTTCTTCTGAATTATAGTACGCAACAAAGTAGATAAAGTCCTATTTACTACCTTAGTTTGTCCATCTGTTTGGGGGTGACAAGTGGTCAAAAACAATAGTTTAGTTCCCAACTTTCCCCATAAGACTTTCCAAAAATAGCTAAGGAACTTAACATCACGATCAGACACAATACTCCTAGGAACACCATGGAGCCGTACTATCTCTCTAAAGAACAAATTAGCAATGTGGGTTGCATCATCAGTTTTATGACAAGATATGAAATGTGCCATCTTAGAAAACCTATCAACAACCACAAAAATTGAATCCCTACCATTCCTTGACCGAGGCAAGCCTAAAACAAAAATCCATAGAAATATCGACCCAGGGTGCACTAGGTACAAGTAAAGGAGTGTATAATCCATGTGGTAAGACTCTAGATTTGGCCTGCCTATAGGTAATGCATCTAGCACAAGCTCTCTCCACATCATGTTTCATCTTTGGCCAAAAAAAATGTTCATGTAATACATCTAAAGTCTTCCTTACACCAAAGTGACCCATTAAACCACCTCCATGTGCTTCACGTACAAACAACTCATGCATAGAACTATTAGGCACACAAAGTCTATTATCTCTCAACAAGTACCCATCTAGTCTCTAGAATTTACCAAATTGTTAGATATAAAATAATACCGATTTTCAATTATTTATAAAAAAAAGTTTTGAAAAACAATAAAAAAATCCAAATTGTTAAAATAGAATTATTCTGGTTGTGTGAACAATAGGACAATAAAGACTAAAAATATATATATAAAAAGTCAATAGATATTTTAGTACATCATTATTTTATATCTTTAAAATCAATAAAAAGTTATCTACGCATCTTTGTTCAATTTTGAGGTTCACCTCACCTCAAATCACAATTCTCCCTTATTTTTCCTTTACGGAATCCTTTCTCTCAAGCAATCTATTTGGAGTAGTTGGATAATTGACCATTAATGTTTTCCCCTTTTTGTGTTATTAAAAGAATTTCCTCTCAAGCAATCTAATTGGAGTAGTTGGAATTTTTCCCCCCTTTTGTGTTATTAAAGGAAGACAAAAAAACTTATGGAGAAGTCAAATACTTTTAAATGAACTAAAAAATCATATCAATTTAATAATATGACTTGGACCTCTAAAATTAGTTTATAATAATCACAAATGATTGCCACATAGACTTATTATATAATATGTCAATTTATCAAATTAATTACACAAAACACTTTGTGATAATGCAGAGTTCAGAATTTAAAGCCATTAAGCAGAATAAAATAATTGTTAAATAATTTATTTATTAAATTATTTTACTATATTGAACAAATATTAAATTCCAAGCTTCCTTCGTAAAAACTGAGGTGGCCTGCCCAACCATGAATCACAGAAAGGACGGCAAAACGTCAGGCCATGTTGCGGTTTGGACGGCGGAGATTGGTTGAGAAGGGAGACTGAAAACGAGACCACCAAGTTAAACGTAGCCGCAACTACAAGCAGCTTTTGGGCCCTACGTCACATGCTCTTGTATTTTCCTTGGCTCTTAATTGGGTGGGCCCTACGCTCTGTAAAATAAGAATTAAAAAAGGAATACGAAATCAACAGGTGGGCCCAATCTTCCTCTCTGTCAGCCCGGGCCGAGCCATATTTAACGGTTAAATAAGAAGGTTAGGGCCTCATAGAACCATGCTATTTAAGTATTGTTATAAAAGGCGTGAGACTCCCCATCCATGATGACTCACAACTGGTTGGTTTGGTGATAACCTTAAAAATCAGCTAATTTGTTTTTGACATGTTATTAGATTTCAATCAATTTTCTAAATTAAATATTGATTATTCAAATTTATTTGTCTTTTTATATCATAGGAAGAAATTGAAGAAGAAAAGAAATAGAAAGAATCCAAATTATCTGATTTAATGTTGGGAATTGTCCTAAATTCCTAATTAGTAAAGATCTCTTTTTACAAAGAATATTGCATATAATATTGTCTAAGTTAATATATTATTATAATATTAGATTTCCTTATAGAATAAAGAAAATTGTTGGAAATATCTCTATAAACATTCTAGATCATGAGGGAAAAAAGTTACGAGATGAAGATAGACTTGTAAAGACTATACGTGATGGATAGAGATGTGAGGAAGAAAGGGAGGTATCTAATTGAACGAGAAAACTCGTGGTAGGGTATGGATATAAGGAGTTGGGAAACATGAGATGTTTTGGGAACCCAATAGTTGTATCTAGTTCTGTCATCTGTAATATTCTCTATTGTATAGTGGAATAATTCTTTCTCATTCGTGGACGTAGGTATGATTGGCCAAACCACATTAAAGCCTCATGTAACGTGTGTGATTGTTTTATCTTTGTGTGTTCTTGAATTAACCTTATTTGCACGAAAGATTTCATTGTCACAACCTTTAATTTATTATGAAAAGTACAAAGAGAGAAAAATAAATTGATGAAAAAAAAGGCTTCTGAGTTACCTTTTGAAATGTCCAAGAATTTTGATTGGTTGTTACCTTTTAAAATGCCAAAGAATCCCCATTAGTTGTTTCACTAACCAATTTTCTCGCCTAAAATCATGAATGGAATTATGAATAAAAGAACCATTCTTTTCTCACAACAAAGAGTCTTAACCTCTCTTTTCAAGGAGAAAAATAGGGAAAATTTTGAGAAGGGGAAAAGAAAAATATATTCTTTCTTTTGTATCCAAGGAAAAAGAAAAATATATCCAAGAATTTGCATGTGAAACCTCTTATTCACATTTTCTAATTGCTTCAGACTGTTTGAGAATGAAAGCATCAACTTTATGGCAACTAAATTAAGGGAAATGCAAATTCTGACAAATAAATTGCCAAGATTTCAATTCCCAATCCAAGTTTCTCTCATTTCTCTCTTGATCATATTGTAAAAGTAAATCATTTAAATCCTATGAAATAATTCTTATACTCCTTTGAGCATTACTCCTACATTATTTCCATATAACTTGACAATGATTTTCATGACCCAGATGGTGCCATATACTCCACATATTGACTCTAGTACTTTTGTTCCTAGAAGTCAAATTCCTGAGTGGTTCAGCTAACACAATATAGTGTCACAGACTTAGTCTTTTCCTAAGTTCGTACAACACTTAGACAAGTCAAGACACTTGATCTTGTTAAGTTAGCCTTACTCCCAATGTTTAGCTTGCTAGGCTAAGATGCACCCGACTTAGAAGCTTTAGAGGGCGTAGTAGGCAACACTTAAAGAATGGAAGCTTTTATTGCTCAAATGAAGCTTTACAAGTGCTTTGGGAACTAACTTGCTTGGTTGGGAAGTGATTTTGGTGGTTCTGAAAGGTGCCTTGGCCAAATGAGGCCCTCACCTATTTATAGGCACCAATGGAACTCTTTGAACCTTGGAGGGTTCCTTACAAATCAAGAATAATCTAGAAGCTCCTACACTAGTATATCTACAAGGGTATGTACAAAATGATTTTAGAAGATTCTAGAATACCTCCACTATTCCAATGCTCTCCTAGCCAAGTGCAGAGATGTATGGACATCTCTAGCCTTCTCTAGAAGCTTCCATACTCTTCCACTTTGTAGCTAAGTTTAGATGTCTCCAAGGGTCTCTAGAAGCTTTCCACCTCCTATATAAGCTTATGGGGAGGGTCATTTGAAGCATCTTATGACACTTTTCCCCACCTATGCCTTCGACGTCCCCATTGTTGCCTCTTCTTGAAACTTCTCGATGTGTTTCTAGAACCTTCTTAAGGGACCTGCATGTTCCTAACTTACCTGCTTCTTAGGTAGTTCTTTTCATCGGACTAGATACTCTATTAGAGGAGAGACCCTTTGTCTCCTGGTAACCCATTCAGCCAGGAAATTTTGCACCTCCTTCTCTTGTGAGGCTCGGATGGATGCAAACCCCTGCACTTTCGATGCTTGGAGTGCTGCTTCCTCTTGCCCATCGAGTTTACCTTTCCTTTGGTGACCTTGTCCATGTGTGTGTGGGCTCCCTTAGCTCACTCCTCTTTTGCCTCTTTTCCTTGCACCCTTGATAGTAAGAAGGTCTTAGGTGTACTGGGCTTTGGGTTGACTTGGAGGGCACCTAGTAACATCATCGAGCCCATATGTGCTTCGTCTTCCTATTCCCCCTCCTTGATCATGACATTGAGCGCCTTCCTTTTTGGACAATCTCATGCCTAATGTGGACCGTCACACGGGAAGCATTTGATTTTAGGTGTAAACTCTTTCCTTTTCGTCTTACCCCTTCCTTCTCGGATGTTAGGCATCTTACCTGATCCCATTATAGGAGCATTGTGGTCCCTTAAAACCTCATCTCCCCCATCCGTGGTGTGGCTATCCTCCAAAGACTCAACCTAGAAGGAGTCTCCCCTCTTGTAATCCATTAAAGACTCTACTACTGCCATAGTAGTGGCTAAGTCTTGAAGGCCTCGATGCCTTAATTCCTACTCGGCCCACCCTTCCAAGTTATCCATGAAGTTGAATAAAAACTCCTCCTTAGTCATCTTAGGAATCTCAAGCATGAGTGAAGAGAATTCATTGACATAGTCATGTATTGAGCCTATGTGCTTTAGACGCCTCATGTTTTTCCTAGCCAGGTAAGCCACATCCTCAGGGTAGAATTGCTTCTTGATCTATCTCTTGAAGTCTTCCCACGTCTCTATGATGCAAATGTCTTTCTCCATATCGGCGAACCCTCGATGCCACCATAGAGTAGTTATGTCAGTAAGGTAAAGGGTTGCAGTCCTTACCTTAGCCGCCTCATCAGTCAGTGCGATAGCCTCGAAGTATCACTCCATATGCCATAAGAAGTTGTCCAACTCCTTGGCATCCTGCTTGCCACTAACCCTTGTGGCTTTGGCACCTCCACCCTAGATGCCTCCTATGTGGCCATGACTCGTGCCGACACAGTAACCTTGTAGATGACCAACTCCTACCTAACCTCCTAGTCTCAGGACTCCATTTGAGTGGCCAAGGCCTCTATCCTTGACTCCATGCTAGCAAGCATGCTCAAGACCTTTTCTTGGAAAGACAAAACTCCTCGTGCGACACTGGCTGAAATTATGAGACTAGCATCCCCTCAAGAAGGTCTTAGATCTGCTCCCTTAGACCTCTAAGCCCTTCTCCATGCTTTGCTCGATCAAGTCCACCTCTTCTCGAGTGTCTACCATGGCTAGCTCCACCTTAGCTAGCTTTGCCTCCATGTTGGCTATGGCATTAAAAGATTTATCCTTTTTTCCCATGCCCCGTGTAGTTGGCTTGGTCTCCCTCCCACGAGTTTGCTTGCTAGCGTCCTCAATGGTGGACCCCAACATGCTTCCTTTACTGTGTCCGCTTCGTAGCCGTGCTCTGATACCAACTGTCACAGACTTACTCTTTTCCTAAGCTTGTGCGACACTTAGACAAGTCAAGACACTTGATCTTGCTAAGTTAGCCTTACTCCCAAGACTTAGCTTGCTAGGCTAAGATGCACCCGACTTAGAAGCTTTGGAGGGCGTAGTAGGAAACACTTAAAGGATGGATGCTTTTACTGCTCAAAGGAAGCTTTACAAGTGCTTTGGGAACTCACTTACTTGGTTAGGAAGTGATTTGGGTGGTGCCTTGGCCAAATGAGGCCCTCACCTATTTATAGGCACCAATGGAACTCTCTGGAACATTGGAGGGTTCCTTACAAATCAAGAATAATCTAGAAGCTCCTACAATAGTCTATGTACAAGAGTATGTACAAGATGACTTTTGAAGATTCTAGAATACCCCCACACTATTCCAATGCTCTCCTAGACAAGTGTAGAGATGTGTAGACATCTCTAGCCCTCTCTAGAAGCTTCCATACTCTTCCACTTTGTAACTAAGTATAAATGTCTCCAAGGGTCTCTAAAAGCTTCCCACCTTCTATATAAGCCCATGGGGAGGGTCATTTGAAGCATCTCGTGACACTAGGCTCTACAACAATAGTACATCTACCTCCAAATTGGTGTAATACTAGGTTGATGAGATTGGTTGTGTGTGCTATTTTTGTAGTTAAGGGTGTTTTCCATGATTACCCTTGTAATATATTTTGTCATTTGAATTTGACTCAAGGTAAAACTGTTCACCTTTTTGCTCCCATCAATCCAGAACACCAGAATTCTTCGAATGAAGGACACAGATTCATTAAATCAGATCACATATGGCTTGGGTATCAACCAATTTCTCGAATTGAGATTGGCCACGCCAATTAGCAAAATAAACTGAGTCAAATTCAGGCTTCATTACAAGTCTATGGCCCATCTTATGAGGTGAAGAAGTGTGGGGTTCATCCACTATAAGAACAAGATGAGAAAGAAGGCAATTAACCAGAATTTCATGCAACACTATGGATGAGAATTCAAGTATCTTCACTATTAAAGATTATGGTGAGCTTACACATTTTCTCTATACAATGCTGATATAATGAAGCAAGCCACTTCTACATTGAGACGATGCATCAGCACAAGATGCTCAAACTTGAAAGATAGAGATGAAAACTATCATATTGTTATTGTCTTATTGGTTTCTCTTTTGCATGGTTTTTCTTCTGCATTTGATGCTTTTGGGGGTTAGAACTTGTAAGAATCTAGCTGAGAATTTAGTCATCTATTGCATAGTAGTTGATTCCCAAATTGAACCATTTTATTTGAACCTATATTTTCTTTTTATGCTTCTTGTTCTTCATATTTTTTTATAGTTTTTTCCTTTTAATAGTAGTCATGGACTGCTCGAGCAATATTCTGTTCAAGGTTGTTATCTAGCTTGGAAGAGCTAAGGAGAGCATCCCGATGATCCTCTTCTATCTGTGCTTAGTCTTCACTTAATTTTGGCCATGGATGTGACTGATGTGACTAATGTTTTAAGATTTGGTTAGCTAAAAATGATCTACAAGTTGGCAATTTTGTAAGAATGTATTTTGAGTAGTTGCAATATTTATCATTTTTAGTTCATATAAGTGGTCCATCCAATCCAATCCAATCCAATCCAAGTTGTTAAAGACCCTTTCAACAACTCATGGAGAAAATAAAGATCAAAGCCTCTCCAAGGAACACTAAGGGTGAGCCAATGCTCTTATTTTTCTTAGATATGCTTTGAGAGGTTTTCATAATCTTCAAATTGGAGAAGGCCTCTATGGATGAAGGCTAGTTGGTTGATTTGAAGTTATTCTTCAATTTATCTAAGCCTAGTTGTGTTGGCCGAAAGTGCAAATTCCGTAATTTGAGTTTTCCTCATTGAAAGTTAGTTGATCTAGTTTAGGTAATATCTAGAAGGGGTGAATACGTGTTTGAACCTCTTACGCTCAAAAATTAAATTTTTTTTTTTAAATTAATTTGTTTGATTTAGGAAAGCCTAAAAATATTCAATACAAGAATGCAAGATTTTTTACATGGAAAACCACTTATACAACATGCGGATGTAAAATCCATGGGGTCAGAAACATCTAATTAAAAATCCACTATTCAAAAGTATAGTGCACAGTTTTATCTAGTGGAAGCCATCCCTAAGTCTTACTCCCCATCACCTCTACTATACTTCACATTTGTAATATAACACCGCTTGTGCTCCTAGTGAATCCTACTTTAGTGTTTGTGGAGATGCAAATCTCTTTCTCAACCTAGTAAAAGCGAAGACAATCATTTTTCAGAGTTTTGGGAACAAGAAGGCAAATTAGGTTTTTTTGAAACATTTGCATCAAAAAGAGAAAATCCTCTTTAGACAAGGTATTTATAAAGCCAAAATCCTAGTGGATCGGATTTAGAATTTTCCCAAAATAAAGCTTTTAAAATTTGGAAAATCAAAGCTTTAGAATTGTAGAGAATTCTATCACACTTGAGTGCTCTAGAGAGAGCTTAAGTGCTCTCTATAGCACTAGAACTCTCTAGGAGGTTTTTAAAACTATTTTAAAAAACATTTAACTTAGTTTAAGAACTTGACATTCACACCAGCCTTCATTAACTCTAATTTGTCTTTCTTAGACCTTTCTATACTTACCTCTGTTATTCCAGTTGATCACACGACAACTTCGAGTTTTCAAAGGAGAGTGAGATATAATCTAAAAAATCCCTAAGTTAAAATGATTGAAACAAAATTATCAATCTTAAACTATATAAATTAATGTACCAATACTCACAAATAAGAAACCTTGGGTTCATTTTGCAAGAGGGATTTCTGTCAAGCATGTTGGGTTTGCTTCAAAAATGACTTATTATGATATGAGAATCATACCAAAATGCTTCAAAGTATAACAAATACTATGGTGCCAATCACAATACTGTGGAATAAGAAAATATATGACTGGTGAAGTGATTATTTATTTAAGAAAATTTTAAGGTTAGGTTGTTAGGATATCCTAGGATTTTAAATTAATTACGCCTACCTTTTTATAGTCGAAATATTAAAAAATGTTTTTTTTTAAATTTTGATTTATTATAAAAAATATGAAATAAAAATATAGTTAAAATTAGTTAAAAAGTTATATATATATATATATATATATATATATATTGAATTTTTATATAGAATAGAAAAACAAATCAAATGAATTAATCAAAACATAGATTTCTTTTCATTCTTTTCCCAACCTCAGATTCTTTTGCCATTCTTAGACATACATGCATCTTTGATGATGGAAGTACAAAAACAATTTATTTCATGCATGAACCACAAATGTAGAGATAGCTTCCCCAACTTTTTAGATGAGATTATAACTATAGAGGTCCTTGTTCATTTTACAACAAATAATTAAATCCAGTGGATAAAGAAGAATAACATAAATAAAATGAAGATAGGGATATTAATGATCATCTTATATAATATTTGTTGAGATGTTTATTTGGTATTACTCATAAAAATGTAGATTAAAGGCATTATTATACAAATATTATTTGATCTAGTTAGAATAAAAATGAACTTTCAAAAACACAAAAAGAAAATGAAGATATTAAGAATATTTTTTAAATGGTAAATGATTTGTTCAATTAGAGGTTGGATTTTATATTAAAACAAAAAAGAGTAAAATTTTTGTTTTGATCATTATACTTGTTCATAGTAATTCAATCATTTGCTTGATTAAATACTTAAATATTGTTGGAGTTGGGCGGACATCCAAATTGGTGTGACCTAACCTGATCCAACCAAATAAGAGATAAGGGTGGAACATTTTCTAGGAGTTGAAACTACTAGAAATTACCCAAAAATCACCCCAATAAACTTTTCTCTAGAAAAGAAAGATTGAGAGAACTCTAGAAGAAAAGTTCTTTGAAAAAAGAAGGTAAAAGAATGTGTGTTGTGGAATAGACTGATTCTCGATTTTAGTGTGGTTTCATTCATGACTTGGAGTGAAGAATTAAATGGTGAAACAATTTATTGTTCTTTTTTTTTTTTTCCGATCTTGGGTATTCCAAAAAGTAATCCAAAATTTTCCTACAAATATTACTTTTGAAATTTAGGAACACTTCTCAACTGAGCAAATGTTCAACTACTTAATATTAACTTATTTTCTTTCAACCCTATTAAAAGTGATTTTTCTAATATTAGTTCATATGCATTTAGTTGAAGCATGATTTTTCTTTGTATATCAATATAAACTGACTAAAATATAAGTCATTAAGCTCATATTTGGTACATTGGAATGAGGAATGAGAATGAATAGATATTTTTGGTAACCATTTTTTAAAACAATTTTCTATTCTCTAAAACAAAAAAACAGGAAACCATGTTTGACAATCAAAAAATAGAAAATAGTTTTTTGCTTTTAAAAACTATTAATATGATGTCTTCAGATAGCATTTTTTAAATTATTTTAAGCTTTTTTTTGAGGGCTCTTTTAAAAAATAATTATACAAATATGGGGAATGATAAAAAAATAAAGCACTACAAATAAACATATGTAAAAACATATAAAGTGGGTTAAAAACATTTCAAGTTCCTAAATAGACATTTTTTTTACAAGATATTGAACAATTTAAAAAAAAAAAAATTCTCGAAAATTGTTTTTCAAAATTATTTTTAAAGGCAATTACCAAACATGACCTTTATTTCGATGCCTATTTTTCCTTTATTAGTAATAAATATGTCAATTCCAATTCTTATGTTTGAAAGCACCAAAGAGTGTAAAGTTGAAATGAATGTTTGTTTCCATTTCAATTTTAGGTAATAATGAGAATGAGAATGGAAAATAAAATTGATAATAATAACTATACACATAACTTCAAATAATTTTTTATTTTTATTTTAAAAAAAAAAATCTTTGAGAGTTTCTTTACTGAATAATAAAAGTTGGTTTGATCATATAGCCACCTAAAGCAATTTCTACTATTTGGGCACAAAGTTATTATTAATAAGTCAAAGTAAAATGTTTGTTTATAATTTTTTTTAAATAAAATTTAAGTATGCAAAGTATATTATTCAGTTTTATCTTTAAATTGAAAGTGCCTAATTTTTTTAAGAAAACGAATTTAATTATTGAATTAAATGAACTCCTACTTATCAATTTTTTTTTATAAAGATGTGTTAGCTCCTAGGATTTAACTTTGTACTATACTTGATCCTCCTTATTGAACTATTTTTCCTAACTGAGTTTTAAGTTCACTCTTCTCTATTATTTCACTTTTCAGGTACAAGTGATATTAATGAGGAGAAATCGAGTTAAGAAGGGTGTTTCTTTTGAAATCTGCTTTACAATTAATTATTTAGGAGTTTTAAATTAAGATTGAACATAGTATTGATTTCTAAAACTCTTTGAATTCTGTGGGATGATCTTTGAATTTATTACTTAGATATTTTAAACAGTTTTGGGTTAGATTTTTTTATTTATTTATGCTCTAATCATTGTTATGAATCAATTTAAGGAAGTTGTCAACTAATTACTTGTTGGATTTGTTAGTTAAGGTCATTCACATGTTGGACTCTTGGGTTTGAAGAGTGAAATGACCATGATGTCTTTGATCTTCAAGTGTCACAATTAACAACTACTTTTCATTTTCAAGTAAAGTTTCTTGTTAAGGTAAAAATATACATTCAAAATAATTTAACCAACTATTGAATAAATATGTATCATATGAAGAATAGTAGGAAATTTATTCCAAAATTTTTAAAGAAAATGTGGGAAAAAAGTGAAAAAAGTCTAAATTAACTTGATCAAATTTTTACGCATCTTAAAATTTAATCATCATTTTTTCTATTTATAAATAATTTAAAAATATATAAATCTTTCCATAATTTATTTATATAATGATTTTTCTTTGTATATGATACAATAAACCAAACAAGGAAGTTTGAATTATTTCTTATGTTACTTTTTTTTTAGATGGTTTGTGTAAGCCAACTAAAACCATTTTAATCAAGATATACATATCATATGAACAAATAAATTATAGATTGCATTTGTTTTGAAAAACGTTTTTTTTTAATCTATAATTATTTATTATTATTATTATTAAATTGCTTTTTGTTGAGAAAAAAGATACTATGACTCCCAATTGATGTTTTAAGTGATTTACAAAATGTATTTTTGTGTTTTTTTATGGAAAATTCTGAAATACCAACTTAGCTTATCGTCATGTCTTTTATAATCTCAATTCTCAAAGTTTTAAAAAAATTGGGAAACAAATTTGTCCCATCCAGACCAAAACAATAATCATGTTTGCCCCCCAACCGCCGAAATCATCGGTTCAGCACTATTGATTGTCTTAAGTAACAAGTGAGGATAATAATAAGGGTTTGCTAAATAATATTTACAAAAATAATTCTTAAAAAATAATTTTTAAAATAATTCTTAAAAGGAGTTGTCTATGAAAAACAGTTTATACGCGAGGCCAAAATAACGTGTGACAGAATATTTTAAATTTATTCTAAAATAACGTGGAAGTAACCTGTAAGAATTTTTCACAATTGTTAGCTTTCTTCACGCATTTGGTTTATTTTAATTTGGTAATTTATCAAATATCATTATTATATATAGTGGTCAAAGAACATTAAAAGCCAATACACATTCAAATCACTTTCTCTTATATTGAAACGTGGAGAGGAAGAATGGTATCCCGACAGAATTATCATGACTATATAATGTATCATACATATGTAAGAAACACATCAAAAGGGGTAAGAAAATTGAAGGAGTTCTGTTTAGGAAAAGAGAAGAGGCTTTTATTCCAAAGAAGATGTGGCTGATCATGAAGGTTTTCCTCTTACAAATTTTAGTGTTTCAACTTTTTGGTGGTGGCATCCATTGCCAAGCTTCAACCCGTCGGCATACTTTTGTGGTAAATACTATATATGATTCTGGCCTTAACGTCACCTTTTGATTATAATATTTAGGGAGCAGTATGACTCTCATTTTCCACCATAGGACCCTTTACTCTGGTGCGGTTGAGTCATTCATGCATGCTATCAATTTTTAAGTGGTTATACACTTGCATGAATGGATTGATGCAACTATTCATGCATGTAATATTTCTTTTGGGATGAGGTTGTATGGTTAACTTTTAATTGGTTGCAGGTAAGGGAAGCTTCATATACAAGGCTTTGTAGCACCAAGAACATGTTAACAGTAAATGGACAATTTCCGGGACCAACTATATATGCTATGAAAGGAGAGACGATCATTGTCGACGTTTATAACAGGGGAAAAGAAAACGTCACCATTCACTGGTAGGTCTTGAGCGTGTCTCAGAGAAAGAGCATCGACAACATGCCTACATGGCATACATTCTTTTATTTCTAAGAGGGGGTTGCAATATATTGCTTTACAAATAAAGTCAAATTTAAAACAATACTTTAGGGTTATTTGCTTTAGTTTTATTGAAATACAGTAGATGCCGCTTGTTACTATGATAATATGTTGCTACATGCCATCTTTTGTTCATTCGAAAATAAGTAATAGTTTTAACATATTGTTATTGTTTTGCAGGCATGGGGTGAACATGCCTAGATATCCATGGACAGATGGTCCCGAGTATATCACACAATGCCCAATTCAGCCAGGGTCAAAGTTTAGTCAGAAGATCATCCTTTCCTCTGAGGAAGGCACTTTATGGTGGCATGCTCATAGTGACTGGACCCGAGCCACCGTTCATGGAGCTATAATCGTCTATCCTAAGAATGGAACCAAGTATCCTTTTCACAAACCTAATGCAAAAGTGCTCATCATATTAGGTATAAGTGTTGTTACTTTTAAATGTTAATTTACATATTATGAATTAACCAGCAAAGCAAAATCTAAAATTATTAGAGTTTTTGAAATGCAGGACAATGGTGGAAGATTGATGTGAATGCGATTCGAGATAAAGGGCTTGCAAGCGGAGCTGATGCCAACGCCTCTGATTCTTTATTGATAAATGGACAACCCGGTGATCTACTTCCATGCTCAAAATCAACTACAAATTAAGTTTAACTTCCCATTTTAAAATTATACACAATTTCATTTTCTTATATGTTGACCATCGTACTTTTTCTTATTAACATCAACATATTTAAAGCTTAATGCTAAGAAAGAGGAATATAGCTATGAGAATGGTAAAGCCATGATTTAACACATGAGAAAAGGTTAGTCCAAATATAATTTTGAAATATGGAGCCAAATTTACACCCCTAATCAATTAATCACTTCATAATTGGTGGATCCTCATGGAAACTTTTTCTTTTTCTTTTGGTTAGTCATAAGTATACAACTTTCCCTTTCTAATTGCAGGCACATTCAAGCTAACAGTGGATCATGAAAAGACCTATCTACTTCGCATAATCAATGCTGCCTTGCATGAGCCTCTCTTCTTCTCCATTGCCAAGCATAAAATGACAGTGGTTGGAACAGATGGTAGCTACACGAAACCATTGACACGAGATTATATCACAATATTTCTTGGCCAAACCTTCGATGTCTTATTAGAAGCTAACCAACGCCCGGATCACTATTGCATGGCAACTAAAACTTATTCTGATGCCCCAGCAGGTCGTAATATTTTTGATAACACAACCATCACAGCTATTGTACAATACAGGGGATACTACAGTCCATCTTCACCTCCCGTCTTGCCTCATTTACCTGCATTCAATGACACAATTTCATCGCTTCAGGTCATGGCCACCCTCCGAAGCTTAGCAGATGCAGAACATCCTTGCAATGTCCCATTGAGCACAAGCACTAAACTGATTTACACTGTTTCTGTAAACTCGTACCCATGCATCAATGATTCATGTTCAGGGTCCAATGGGTCGAGGTCTGCTGCAAGTATAAACAACATAAGCTTCCATACCCCTACAATTGACATACTGGAAGCTTACTATTATAACATCAGTGGTGTATATGGAGATAAATTTCCTAGCGTTCCACCAGTGGTGTTTGATTTTACAGCATATTATCTTCCATTACTCTATCAGCTGCCTAGCGCCGGAACAGAAGTAAGGGTGCTTGATTATAACTCCACAGTGGAAATTGATTTGCAAGGGACAAACTTGGTTGCAGGGGTAACCCACCCCATGCATCTCCATGGACACAGTTTCTATGTTGTTGGATGGGGATTTGGGAATTTCGATGAAAATAGAGATCCTTTGCACTACAATCTGGTGGATCCTCCCCATCAGAATACCATCTCTGTTCCTAAGAATGGTTGGGTTGCAATCATATTCGAGGCATCCAACCCTGGTATGTTGCAAGCACTCATGTCCTCTATGGAAAAAAAAAAAAAAAAAAACCTTTGAAACTGCCAACATAGGTGTAATGTTGTGTATTTTCTGTATTGCAGGAGTGTGGTTCATGCATTGCCATGTAGAACGCCATCTGACTTAGGGCATGGAAACTGTGTTCATAGTGAAAAATGGTAAACACCCAGAAGCTCAAATGCTGCCTCCTCCATCTGACATGCCACCATGTTGAAGCTGCAAAGAAATAACATGCCAAAGATTTCATTGAATATTCGTATTATTCAGCTTTCATGATTTATTTTCTGTTAAATAAAAACAATGCTAAGATGCCTCCCAATGCTATGTCCACAATAGATATATCTTGATATGACAACTTTTGGCTATTCCAATTTATTTGGATATGATAAAATATCATGTTGTATTAGAAAAGTTTGAAATTGCATAGGTTAAAATTATCTTGATTTGACAGTTTTTTACTTCTCCATATTTTATTCCGATTCATAGAAGGTTAGGTATCATATTAATAATTAAAAAAATTATAAATGATATAGTTTAGAGTAATTGACTTATTCTTATATTTTAAAATTAAACTATGATCTAAATGGATACTTGTGAAAAAGGTCATGAAATGGTTTGTTTATTTTTTTACTTTTACATCTAAAAATATTTTGCAAATAAGATAATTTTTATGAAGTCTTATACAGTTGAGATAAAGTCAATTCTCTTTTATTTATTTATTTTAAATTAAAATAAACGTTTTTTCCTAAAGTTAAAATAATTGGTATATAATTTATATTTTTACCTTCTATTTTAATAACAATATCACAAGATCTACACCAAGATAAAAGGAAAAGGAAAAAAAACAAATCACCCATTTCCATTGCATGGGCACAAATTGAGCCTAACCCACACTGAAAGAACTCCAAATTTGAGCCTAACCCTTTTCTGTTTCCTTAAATTAAAATAACTAGAAAAACAAATCACTGGTTTTTGTAAATTAAAACGTAGGACTTGATCATTTGAATTTATGGTTTAGAGAAAGACACTTACCAGTTAACTAGGTTGCTGCATTTGACCAAACCCTCCAAATCCAAGTCAATAAATTAAGTTGGCAGGAAAGTTGTAGAGTCATGAGTGGTGCGCTAAAAAATATTAAATAATAAACTTTGGTTTTATGGACTTGGAATATTCCAGCTGACATTCCAATGCTATGTGGTTGGAGTTGACGAAGCAATGCATGAGAATGTCAGAAGCGAAGAAAGGTGGAGAGAGGCCAAAATTTCACGCTACCTATACCTAATAGATAGAGTTGAAAGGAATAAATTTGGGCATGACCTAATTATACTTTATAAACACTCAAAAATAATTGTAAATAATTAAATCCCAAAAAATAAATAACAATAAATGAAATTTTATGAATTAAAAATAAATTAATTGTGATTAAAATGTTTTTTATTTGTAATATTTTTATCCATAAAAAAATATTTTTACATTATAAATGATTTTAAAAAGAACCACTTAGTATATAAACGTAAATTTAAAAAAATGTTCATAAATTATTTTTAAGTGTCTTTTTGAATTTTTAAAAGTGATTTTCAAATATATTTAAATTTTATTTGGATTAACTTTTAAGAGTCGAATAAAAGTTTTTATACCTATTTAATTAGTATTTTTTTAAAAAAAAAAAACTTGTAACTTTTAAAAAAGGTTTCATATAGAAGTCATAAAAATGTTATTTCTTATAAGAATTTTATAATTCTATTTTTGTTTGCATAAGAAGTTCTTTCATGTTTAATAAAACTTTTACACCATCAACATTACCCCTTAAAAATTATTACTTTAATTTTGATTTTAATTTTCAGTTAAAGCAAAAAATATGAAGCTATCCCAAATTTGACATTACCATCCACCTAATTAATTTTTATAAGAAAATGTTTTTTTTAATATTTAAAAGGGCTTTTATTTATTTATTTTTAAGTCATTCCCAAATGAAATTTATAAGAAAGAAAGAAAAAGTTTGCTCCCATATTAGAAAGAAATACAATTTTTAAACGTGGATTGAAGTGATTATAGAACTTTGTTTTATGTTATATATTTAAAATTAGGATCTCCTAATTTCTTACAACTCCAATATTCAATATTCGTTCTTTATCTAAAATCTAACATAAGGACTAGTCGCCTACTCATAATAGAGGACATGAAATATAATTTTGTTTTAGGTAACATCAAATTCAATGCATTAGAATCAAAGAGCAAGTGAGGATCCGAATTTCTCCCTATGCATGGTATTTGATAGTGGTCCATATGAAATTTGTTTCTAGTCAAAGCATTTCTATTATCTAAAATTTTAGATAGTATTTTATTTTTTTATTTTTTGTTGAATAGAAAAAGGTAAAATATATGATTTTTTTTTTTATTTAGTCATAAATAACCTATTGATATCAACAATATTACTAAACTGAATCTATTGATAACAAGTTTACTTTAGTTAATATCAACAACAAAGATAGGATTAAAAAAAAGAAAAAACTAATATATATATATATTATATATATATATAAACTCCTCTAGCAAACTCAATGATTAAACCTAAATAATAATATTTTTAATACGCAAACTATATTCATATTTAATATTTGGTTTTAATCTTACATTTTTACTTCGTTTTATTATTAAGTCCCTATTTTTAGGTTTAATATGTTTTTTTTTCTTTTTTAATATTTTCTCTTAATTTTTACATATTTATATCAAATGTTGGAAGATGTCTTTCTATATAATTAGATACCAATTTTTTTTTTTTGTTTGCATAATTACCCTATATTCCCCACCATATGATTGCCCCATGGTTGACACATCATCTAATAAGGGAGCTTAATGTTCTAGCCATTTCATGCTAAAGAGGGGTCCACACATTGCTGCACATGCCCAAAAAGTCGAGCAAAAGTTGACTTCTAGCCTTGACTAGCTGCCACCAACTGTCCAACCTTGCCCCAAGGTTCATTCGTCTTTCTTATCTTATGAATTGGTGTGAAGATAACTCTATATAAAGAGAGGAATGCTGGTTGAAGAAGGGAGTAAAAATATGATGTAACATAGAGCAGTGGATGTAGAAATCTAGAAATAAAGAGGAAGAATATATAGTCTTACTATAATTCTTAATTTTTATGTATAAAGATTGTGTTTAGTTTTCAAAAATGCAAAGGAAGGGAAAAAAAAAAAATATTGTGGAAAGTTATTTTCCTTAGTTTGGGTGGCATGAAAAATATAATGGAAAAAAAATATAAAGGAAAATACTAAAGAAAATTTTGCAATATTTTCCCTACTACTTTCCTTAAAAATTAATTAGGAAAAATAAGAGAGAGAGAAGGAAAAGTTGGGGGAAATTTTATCAAGCTCACATTATCTTCTTCATCGAGTCTCCATTTCACTTAACTTCCTCTTCACCAGCAGCTATGGCTTCCCACCACCATCGACCCTTTCAATAGCCACCACCATTACTTCAACCACCTTCCAATGCCTTCAGAAACCAACCCTCTTTTGGTACACAAGTTCCCATGGATGAATTGCATTCTTCAAATCTAGTCAATGTATTCGAATCCATGTCTCCATATTAGGAATGGATTGAAGTCCTCTCTCTTAACCTCACACCTTGATGTTCTGCAGATGTAGGTCTTCTCTCAATGAACCCTATTTTTATTTTATTTCATTTCATTTTTGGAAATCTAAACACCTGAATTTTGTAGATATGGAAAATTTGATGCTACTCTTTGGAATTCGATTTGAGTGTTTCTCTTGTGTTTGCATTTTTTAATTCTTGTGCTTCCATTTGATTTTAAATACAAGAATTTTAATTTTTCATTTCATACTGCAAGAGTTAATAGCAACAATAAAGACAACATGTTTGAGGAATTACCTATAAGAGAATTTAACACACCAATGAAGTTATTGCAATAACCCAAGAAAAATTAACTTAGAAAGCCAAAAAAAAAAAAAGGCATGCAGAACAACTATAATAATAGTGTTGTGGATTTGGCTATGAGAAAATTATAGAAGAGAGAGCATTCTTGATGTGGTAGATTTGCAATTGAATGAGATTTTCAACAAGGAGCAAGATGTCCCTTCTGTGAGCTTTTTATCTTATTGGGATTTGTCTTGTTATAGCTTTTGATGTTAGCTTGAGCAGTGAAAACTTCACAAACTAAAACTATCAACTTGCCCTCTACCACTAGATAGTTTCTTTCTTAATAGAAATGTAGTAAGTATTATTAGCAAATACAACTTGGTTTTGGTGGTATAGTTTTTCCTTAATACTTTATTATCATGACAGAACTGTAAACGCCTCTTAGATCAATTATGTGATGTTTACAAATTCCCTATTAAAAATTCTGAACAACTTATCCAACTTTAGAAGCCTTCTTACTTAATTAATGCACATTCAATTACATATGTTCAGAAGACTATTCTATTTTGTAGTAGCTCTCTAGATTATTCATGGAAATTTTCCTTTGTTGTGGAAGTCTTTAGTGCATGCATGCAGTTAATCCACTTGAAGCATTGTACTGAGAAAGTGCTTGAGATAAGCCTCTGTATTGAGCTAATAAGTACTTCCATCAACTTCAAACTTGGTTACTTTCATTTGGCCCCCAAATCTTCAATTTGCATTGTATGACAGCCTAACTAGCCTTGGATAATAGTTCATAAGCAACCCCACTAGCAGTTGTCCCAAATTATACTGGAAAAGGGTCTCAACAGACTATTTGTAAACCTTCTTGATAGCAAAACTTGACATGCATGCGCCGTTGGATCTTTCTACTTGAATTACTCTATTTTGGTAGTACAGTGAAAATAGAGATTAAACTAGTTTAAGTATTTGGCTTATGGAAGCTTCAACCTAGATCACTTACCAAAAGTGGACTCGCAAACAAACCCGAGTAGTAGAGGAGTGGGACAAATATATATAATTGCTTGGATTTTGGAGTGCTATGGAGAATCTTGGGACTTTGTGAATCAAATCATGCTCATCCAAAGCCAACTTAGTTGGGTTATAGTTTGGTGTTAAAGGCTTGGAGCCTTACTCCTATCGCTTTATTATAAATTAAAAGTTGCTTATGGCATAAGCATGATCTAAAATTTAAGATCCTTGTACTTTGGGACTTAATAATGATGATAATATAATTTCAAGTCACAAGCACCCACTATGTCAATAATACTACTCATTGACTTACTCTCAACAAGCAAATAACCCACAGGTCTGTTCTTACACATTATTTTTTAAAAAATTTAATTGTATTATTTGTAAAAAAAATTATTTTTATCTAAAATAATTTGATCATATTGGTTGTATGGTCAATGTGGAGAAAAAAACATATAGACTCAATATTTTTGTCTAACTTGAGTTAACTAAACTGAATCAAATTGATATTAAGTTGGATTAGTTTGAGTAAATAAATAAATTTGTTGTACTTTAGTTAAAACCAATCAACTCCTATTTGATTCTTGGACTGGTTAAAAACCAACCTAGCTGAATGTATCTATCCTTAAATTTGTCTTCTTGTCCTAGAACAATAAATCCTTTAGGTTGCCCCATATACTCTTAATTTGTATAACCATTCAAAGAAAAATAACATCCATTTGATAGATTTCTAAACTTGGTATGGAAACTAATAATATCAAATTTCTATTTGATGTTATCTAACTAAAGCATAAATATCAAATTACTTAAATCTCTTTTATCAACTTAATCCATTAATGTATGCAATATTTCTTTTGAACTTTTTTCTACTAAATAAACTATAAATTCATGGATAAAAGATTTTTTTGTTTAACTCCTGCCATATCACCTTGTTTCATTATCTTTATTGTTAGATTTTCCATTTTAAACATTTTTTTTTCTTTTGAAAACTATTTGTTCCATTGTGCTTTGAATCTTTTATGATCAAAGATTTTAAAACTTACAACAATCGTTGATTTAGTAATTGTTTTATATTTTAAGTCTAAGAAATACAATTGTGAACCTGCATTTTTCATGTGCGTCCCTACTTGACAGTGAGACTTGTTTTTATTGTAAAAAACTAATTTTTTTGAAAAGTTGAAGTCGTCGCTTATTTTTGTTTATCTTTAAAAGAAAACAAAATAAGAAATAAAACCCTAGTGTAACTCAATTTTTAAAGAAAATACGTGTTAGCAAAAACTAAGTCTGAATCCAGAGGTTAGTTTACCTATTGGTAAGGTACCATAGTAACACAAGGAATAATGCAATGAAGGATATGCAAAAATGATACATAAGAAATGCACAAAATAATTTGTTAGAAAAATTATATTATTTCAAATATCATAATACAATTTCTAGATATTTTCAAAGAATTCATTTATAGTGACATGAAATTTCGTCCTCCATTCCCACATCAATCATTAATGATGTAAATTTATCAAGGATAGTGAAAAAAAAGAATAATACAAATACATGGATTAATGCAAAGGCAAATTATAAGGATATGCAAAAATGATATATAAGAAATGCACAAAATAATTTATTAGAAAAATTATATTATTTCAAATATCATAATACAATTTCTAGAGATTTTCAAAGAATTCATTTATAGTGACATGAAATTTCGTCCTCCATTCCCACATCAATCATTAATGATGTAAATTAAATTAAATGATTTTCCAACAAAATGATTTTCACGGCATTCCATCTACTTTCCAACAATAAAACTATTAATTTTAGTAACGGTGATCTCCTCTCAGTTTCCAGTGTCCGCCATCCATAGCCAAATCTCATTGATCCCCATCAACACCAACCCATTGGACAAGCAGATGAAACCTCACCCCCTCTCTCCAACACCGCTGCCACTTCATGCTGCTGTTGCGGTGGCCCCACCACATGCCCACCTCCATCAGCATGGTCCAACATCTCTCCGCCACCCCCCTACCGCTCCATCCGCACCCCCGCTATCAACCTTCCTCCTACCACAAAATTCGTTGAACCTGTAAACCCATCAAACCCACTCCCACAAAATCAAAATTTCCCACAAAACCCCAAAATAAACGATTGGCATGAGAATCATAAAGAATCGTACCAAAGAAGATATTAATAAACCATTTCCAAACAAAAAACAACCATTCTACCTATGGTTTAACCCTGTTGCTAAGAAAGAGTACAAACGAAAGTTGAAACCTAAATAGAGAGAGAAAATGGGGAAGAAATTACCTTGAGAAAGCTTGGCAATGCTCGTGGAACCAATGAGCAACATAGGGATGAGGTGAGGGTTGAGGATCGCCGGTTGCAATTGAGACTAGAGAGCTACAAGGGATGGACTAGGATTGGGCGTTGGGTTGCAATCATGATTTGGGAAAGGTTTAAAAAGCTTGCTTTTTCTATTTAGCTAAAAATTTTAAAAATTCAGTAATAAGTCATCAAAAATTAGAAAAACAAACAACTTAAATTCTAAAAGAAAATTGTTTTAAGCAAAAAGTCAAAAAAACAAACGCCACCTAAGACTTACCCAATTTTCTAAAAAAATGTCCATAGTGAAGCTGACATGATACAAATTATAACTCACTTATTTGATCACTAAAGTTCTTCGAATTTTATTAATCAAAATCTAACATGTGTACTTAATTTTACCTTTTTGACTTTTCAACCACTATTTTACTAGGAAAATTTTAAACTCTCAATTCCCATGTGGCAAAAAATACCAGTTATTACAATTTCTTATTCAGACTTAAAAAAAAAAAAAAAAAAAAACACCAACTGGTCTTTGATTTTTTATTTTTTTAGTATTCTGATACTTACAAATATCATCTTATGATAGACGTGAGGAAAGTGTGCTAAGTTTCAAATAAAGGCTAATATCATCTAAGAAGGGAGGTGATTGCTCTTCTTGTTTGGGATGGTGGTCAGAAATGATGATTAAAGGACAACAGTTTCCATCGTTAATGTATACTTCGGCATAAAGAAAACACTAGAATATGTGAACCAAGTAATTCGACCTTATCCTTTCAACACATTTTATTTGCCCATAATTCTGGTTTTCTAAATAAAGTTAAAAGCATAATCCAATGTTCTTCATGTTTGCTAGCATTTGAAACTGTTGACTCACAGCACATGTCTCATGCTTTACCACTTACAGGCCTGAGGCACATGTTATTGAGGAGATTACTTCTGTTATTTGGAAGAGTTTAAATCAAGAACTCTTACATGTTCAGAAGAACCTCATTGGGATGGATCGTCAAAGGATGTCTTCTTCTTCTTCTTCTTCTTCTTCTTCTATTGGTCCATCGGAATATGAAGTTTTCTTGAGCTTTTGGGATGAAGATGAAGATGCCAGACACAATTTCATAGATCATCTCTATGCAGCTTTGCATTGAAAAGGGATTCGTACCGTTAGAATCGATGATCTAAGGGGAAGAGATATTGCATTGGGTCTTTTGCACGCTACTGAGAAGTCAAGGTTGGTTCTTATAATTCTCTCAGACAACTATGTCCGTTCTAGCTGGTGTTTAGATGAACTGGTCAAGATCATGAAGTGCAGGAAAGAAATGGGAAAAATTGTTTTCCCAGTTTTCCATCATGTTGATCCTTCCCATGTGCGAACTCAGAGGAGTAGTTACGGACGATGGATGGTCGATCATGAAAGAGAAGGTTTTGACGAGAAGATACAAAGTTGGAGAGCAGCTTTGAGGGAAGTGGGCCCTCTTTCTGGATGGGCATGTACATAAAGGGTAAATATAGCTTGTTCCACATAATCTCTTGCAAGTATCCTCAATTTTTTAAACATATTGATAAAATAGAAATCTATTAAAAGTTATAATTGGCATATGCATCTTATCCTAAAAAGTCAAAATGTTATGTCTCCTTTTGATCAGATTTGTCATGTGGGAATTTGAAATGGTTCTTCCCAATTAAGTGACCATTTAATTTACAAATTTAGGACCTTTACATCATAATAATAAAGCAATCTAGTAAACTAAAGTTGTTAGATAATTATATCAAGTATTGGAAACTGAAATAGTTATAAGTAGTGCATTTTCATCAATTAAAATAGAAAAAAAAATTCATACATTTTCTTAACCATTTCTCCAAATATATTATAGGAAATATAATGGTTAGACATGTGACTAATTGAAATATAAAAGACAAATATGATGTTTTTTCTTATAAGAGATTCGATTTGGAGGAGCTTTTTCTATAAATGATATAGCATTACTCTTTCAAAATATGAGTTGCATATAAAGGTATTAAGACTTGAAGTCATACGGATGAGACTCAAGATGGAAGGCAAAAGTTTCTTAATGAGACTTTAATATTTGATACTTTTAAAATGTCATCTATCCTTTTGTTTGATTCAAAATAGTCTTTCAAACATTATCTTTATCCTTGAATTGTGAAAAAGAAACCCCTTGCTTAATTTGTTCACAAAAAAAAAAAAAAAAAAAAAAAAAAGCTATAGATTTCCATTTTGTTGTAGAGGAATAGAGATTTTTGTGTTTATATATATATATGAAAAAAAGCTATGGTAATCTTTGATAATTGTTAGTAGTAAGATTTCATTGTAATAAACTTTATGAATGGTAATAAGTTGATTTCACTAAAATCATTTCTTTTTTTCTTCACCATTTATTTCTTTCTTAAGATCTTATACACCATATAATTGCACACTTTACAACGATTTATTGTCTTTAACATTGTCTCATTTCAAGGTTTACATTCCTTTGATTAAAATTAATTGTTTCAAATCCAAAATAATGTTTTGTCTTCTTTTCCTTCTACTAAAATTTAATTGATTTCTTGTTTCTTTCCATTCTTTTATTAGGTTAATATGTTGGTATATGCAAACAACTATTCTTGATTTCCAATATATATATATATAGTGTTTTGAGATACATCAAATGTCATTTTAGGACTGACCCTAATTGAAAAGAAGCTTATGAAAATAATTGGTAAAATTTCAAATAAAGGCCAACATCATCTAAGAAGGGAGGTGAGTAATCTTCCAATATGAATGGAGGTGGGAAAGATGAAATAATGTTATCTCCAATTGTGATGAAAACATTTAAAGACAAAATTTGTTTGGTATCGAAACTATATGTCAATATTTCAAAACAAAAATATTTCCTCCCTAAATGTAAGTGGAAATATTTGGAGATAAAATTATTTCATTGTAGAAACTCTATGTCAACATGATGAAATAATTTTGTTGCCCAATGAAATCTTGTGTCACCAAATGGTTTACTAGATAATTGAAAATCTAATTCCGAACAAAACATTTTACTTTATGCCACAAAAAACACTTGTTGCCAAATAGTTTTGGCCATGAGATTTCATTTCGTCATTGATATGTTTTCCTAACGAAATGTAATTATTCGTCTCTAAAACTATAGGGTGACACAATTGTGGAGACAATTGTTGAGACAAATTTTTTTTGTTAGGAAAGCCTTTTAGCCACAAAAGAAATATTGTTGGAGACAAAACATTTCATCCCTAATCATGCAATTTGTTGTAGTGAAGGTCTCTTTTTTATGGTGTTCTAATGGTGCTTGAATGATCTATCTAATTAATCCATATCCCTCTAACACACTTTATTTGCCCATAATTGAAGTTTTTATATGAAACCCAACATTATCAAGTTTACTTCATGTTTTCTATTGTTTGTTAGTCTATTGGCTCACTCATCTATGTGCCTTACTGGTGGCAGGTTTGAGGCAGATTATATTGAGGATATTGCTCACGTTATTTTGATGAGATTTAGCCAGAAACTCTTACATGTTAACTAAAAGCTTATTAGGATGGATTATCATTTACAAGAAATGGAAAATTATTTTTCACAAAGATAGATCCATTATCAAATGATGTTCACATGGTTAGGGTCTATGGATTTGAAGGAATTGGCAAGACAAACATTTCCAAAGTTTTATATCAAATGATGTTCGCATGGTTGGGATCTATGGATTTGAAGAAATTGGTATGACAACCATTTCCAAAGTTTTATATAATCGAATTGTCGCACAGTTCATGATTACTAGCTTTCTTGCTAATGTTAGAGAGGATTCCAAAAGTTGGGGCCTGCTTCCTTTAGAAAAACAACTCCTTAATGATATCTTACCAAGAAGGAAGAACTTTATAAGCAATGTTGATGAAGGGATCTGTATGATAACAGGTAGGCTTTGCTTTCAAAAAGTCCTTGTGCTTGATAATGTTGATGATTTGAACCAATTGGAAGCCTTAGCTGGTGATCATAATTGGTTTGGTTTAGGAAGTAGAATTATACTAAAACTAGAGACAAGCATCTATTAGAGGTACATGAAATGGATGCATTATTTAAGGTTAAGAAATTAGATCACAAGGAAGCTATTGAACTCTTTAATTGGAATGGTATTAAACAAAACCATCCTGCAGAAGATTATGAAAAACTTTAAAACTCTATGGTACATTATGTTAATGGTTTTCCATTGGGTCTTAAAGTTTTGGGTTGTTTCCTATATGGCAAGACGATAAGTGGGAAAGTGAATTGTACAAACTAGAATGAGAACCTAACCAAGACATTCAACATGTGCTTAAGAGAAGTTACGATGAATTAGATCACACACAAGCAAATATTCCTTGTTGTTGCTTGCTTCTTTAATGGAGATGACAATGATTTTGTTTCAAGAATCTTAGATGCTTGCAACTTCTTTGTGGAGAGTGGAATACGAGTCCTCAATGATAAGTGCCTCATCAGTATTATAGACAACAACATATGGATGCCTGATATGTTACGACATTTGGGATGTGACATCGTTAAACAAGAATTTCGTGAAGATCCTGGAAAATTGAGTAGATTGTGCTATTTGGATGTTATAAGTCGTGTATCAATAAGAAAAATGGTAAGAGTAAAATGTAGATGAACCTACTTTCAAACTTAAATAATATTTTGAATATGTGAACTTCAATAATACCATTTTCATTTAAGTTACAAATCAAAATTTACTTCTATGTATTTTGCTCTTTACGTCCTATCTACTCTTGTTTGTTAGGGAACGGAGGCAATTGAAGGCATACTCTTGGACTTGTCTATACCAAAGTGGATATACATTACTACTAAATCCTTTGCAATGATGAAGAATCTTAGGTTGCTCAAAATATATTTGAATCAGGAATCCACTTCTATGAGGGAGGATAATAAAGTTATCCAAAGACTTTGAATTCCCTTCTTATGAGCTAAGATATCTCTATTGGCATGGATATCCTTTGGAATCACTGCCACCAAGCTTTTATGTGGAGGACCTTGTAGAACTTGACATGTGTTATAGCAGCTTAAAACAACTCTAGGAAAATGACATGATATGATTATTGATAATTATTCATGTTTCTTCTTTAGTTAATCTTGAAGTCCATGAAAGCTTATATATATATATATATATTCTGTTACAGCTTCTTGAAAAGTTAAATACTATCAGACTAAGTTGCTCTCAACACCTCATTGAAATTCCGGACATCTCAATTAGTGCGCCCAATCTGGAGAAACTAATTCTTGATGGTTGTTCAAGTTTGCTTAAGGTTCACCGATCTATTGGAAAACTGAGCAAGCTTATTTTATTGAATTTGAAAATTGGTAAAAAGCTTGGGAGTTTTCCGAGCATCATCAATATGAAAGTGCTTGAAATTCTTAATTTCTCTGGCTGCTCAAGGCTCAAGAAGTTTCCAAATATTCAAGGTAACATTGAAAATTTATTGGAGCTTTATTTAGCTTCAACTGCTGTTGAGGAACTTCCATCCTCAATTGAGCATGTCACTGGACTTCTTTTATTGGGCATGTCAAGAAGTTGGTGTTGGGTGATGAATGCTAGTTGTCAGTTGTTATTTATGAACATAGTTTGTTTCTGCAGAGCAAATCCTTTCCAAATTAATGCAGCAGTGCCACAAGCTTGCAATCTTGCATCCTTATGAATTCATTTATATAATGGTCAGTTGTTATTTGTGCACCTAGTTAGTTTCACTGTTGTGACAAAGGTGCTGGAATGGTTTACTGGATCCTATTAATAAAATAACTTGTATTCAGAGTTAGGAGTGAAGACAGAGATTTGGAAATGGCAATGTTTCTATAAGGACTAATTTTTCATGTGGCTAGACGAGTTGTTTGTACAATGATAATATCATGTTTACGAAGCCTAGTAGTTCTCATGACTTCTACATATTTTTCTGTTACATAATTTGTAGAGGTTTGAATTTTGTCCTTTTTTTGTCTTTATATTTTTTATCATTGTTGATTGTTTCAATAACTAAATGCTACATAACATTCCAATTCTCCAAGTTTTATTACTTTTTTTTGTAGGTTTCTTTGCTTCAGTGGGCTCCATCACTTCAAAAGGTGTTTCCAATTTCTATTCCACTTCAATATCATCTTGGGCTATGTTTGGTTCCCAAAAATTTGAAGAAAAATGTGAGGAAAAGAAAATAAAGAGAAAAAGTATAAGGAAAAAAAAAAGGCTTAAACTTAATAAATTATTTTTATATGTTTCTTCAAACTCATTTTATTTATTTCCCTCTATTATATAAAGATTAAATAATTTAAAAATATATAAAGTTTTGACAAATTTTAACTATATTTGATTTTCTTTTGTATTTCTCATGGTGAAACCAAACATGAGAAAACCATTTTTCATAACACTTTTTTTATTTCATTAGTACTTTCTAAAAACCAAACATAGCCTTAGTACATGATTAGCATATACATTTACTTGTAGTTGATTTTTTCCTTCGGTGCCAACATTTTCTTACCATAGTGGAAGCATTCAACATTGTTCTATTTGAATTCTTTATAGTGCATTTCATATTTCTCTTCTCAAACTCTATCTGCCAACTTCTTTCTTACTACCTTTCTGGTTCTTTTTCTTTTCTTTCTTTTGTCTCAAAGCATTTTGCTATCTTTATTTATTTATTTTGCTTTTTCTGTAAAAGAGCACTTCCTCTTCAATTTTGGATGAACTTCAGCTGATATGCTTAGTTGAACATCTTGGTTAGCTAATATTAGTCTTTCTAACTCCAATGAAGATGGTTAAGTTGGCAAACCATTAATTATTCTATTGGATTATGAATCATGTACTCTCTACTCATTAATTTTAGCTTTAGGATTTAATTATCAAATTTTATGAGCTAGAAATTTTACCTTGAGCAAAGACATTATCATTTCACCTTTAAATTTTCCACTTTTTCAATGCATCAATTGACATATTCCTAAGGTAATGTTGTGTCCTTGCTATTACCACAAACTTTTCAAAAAATCCTTCTATTAAGGTAAAGAAGCACTTCAATCAATCAATAAGAGATTCGACTAGACCAATTAATTTGATTCAAGCTTAAAGATAAAAGTCGAATTCAATTTCACATTATTTGTTATGATCATGTTATAGTGCTGAAAAACAATCACACAATTAAACACAAATCATTTGTGGAAAACCTTGTATCAAGGTGAAAAGCCATCGGAGCATTTCCGACTACCAAACTCTACTAAATCAATTATCAATATACAAGTGAACCATCTTATGAAAAGTTAGTTCTAATTTCAATCTCTCATCTCCTCCTTTCTTATGATCTCTACTTGACCCAAACTTGATTTTCCATAACTTGATGTCACATTGAATTGCTTTGGAATCACTTTGAGCTTAATCTTCTTACTTGGAAGTTGATTCATATGTTAGGACCTCAAAAATGGAAATTGGGAGAAGAAAGACATAATCACTTTGAGGGGATACCCAACACGCTTGATAGTTTTGTATAAGATTATTCAAGCTAGGGGAAAAATACTAATTCATTGATTTCAATGTTGCATTGATTTCCCTATTTAAATTTCGCCTTGTAGAGATTAAAATATCATAAATTATAAAAATATCAATTGTTGAATTTTTAGAAGTATCAAATTTATTAGACAAAAATTTAGTCAAAAAAATTAATGAGATAAAAATTGATCAAAACACATAAATGCTGGAAAAAAACATTAAGGAATGATAAAATGAGTAATAACATATTTGTTGAAGTTATTTTATTGAAAAAAATAATATATTTATGATAATATTTGTAACACGTAACAATAATTTTCAAAACTGGAAGACGTCTTTAATATTAAAATGATAATCCATCTAATTTGGATATATTCAAGGATATAAAAATAGTAATATATAATTATTTTTTATTTAAAAATATTTATAAATGTATGTTTTTCTCATGTTTAATTATAAATTTTATTAAAAATTTATAAGTGCGATCATGTTTTCCTTATTTTATTTACAACAAAAGATATAAAAATTATCTTGATGGTTTTATATTTTTAAAAATCACTTAAATCAAATTTGAAAATGAAATTTTAATGTCTCATACCGTGAAACTACCAATGGTGGGGGTAGCTGATGGGTTGTATAGGTAGTTCTTAGATCTTAGCCTGCTGATGGGTTGTATAGGTAGTTCTTAGATCTTAGCCTGAAAATTACCAAATTTTTTAATGAATTTTTTAATTAGATTGATAATTATTAAATAATTCAATAACTCCACTCGCATAAGGAAATATGCAACATACATGGAAAACCTCTCACAAAGTCCCCTAGAGACTTTATGGATGTAAAAAATCATGAGATCAGAGATTCCAGTGGTAAAATATATAGTCTTAAACTAGGATCAGTAGAATAAAACAATTAATTTTATCTAAATAAACTAATGTACAATATCAAAAAAAATAATTAAAATTAATTTATTTACCAAAGTTTTATATTTAATTGTGTGCATGGATATTTACTTAAATATAACATATGCAAGTATTGATAATAAGTGCAACTTGACAACGTTTTCCCATGAAAGTTAAGCTATTGTAAAGGTTGTATAAGGGATGTTAAGGGACAAAAGTGATTTTATTGTATGAGACAATATATAACAACCATTATAGTTTGTTTCCCTTTGAAAGGTGGTAGACCTTTAGCAAAATCCATGGAGATATTATAACATCTTGTGAAGGAATGAGCAATGGTTTTAGCAAACCTTATTAAGTGCATAGCATTAGGAAGGCGTTAGAGTTTATGGTTATCAATACCTTTCAAATTAAAAAAAAAAAATTATAATCATGGAAGAAAGTGAGCAATCTCTTTTGGTCATTGCAATGCATGGTTGCTATATTATATAATGAGGTTTGACTTAGTCATAGGAGTGATTGAGCTCACAACTTTCATATTGATATATATTATGTTAGAAATGGATCATTAATTAGATAACTTTACTAAATGACTTTTATATGTTAAACTTGCCTAGTCTCTTAATTTTGAAATGATTAATGGATTCAAGGTTCTTGCTTCTTTGTTTCTTTAACATACAACACATTATGCCACAAAACTTATTTATTTCACTTAACATACCTTTCTAATAAAAAGTTGTTGATGCTCACCTATAAATCTAAGAGTAGCCTAAAGGACTAGCTGTTGAAGAAGAATGAAATTTATGGCTTCATTAATCACTCATAGTAGGAATTTTTCTTGACATGTTTCTTTTTTAAGCTTAAACATTCCTTGTAAAGTATCTTATAAGCTATGTGGAAACTCATGTCATTATCATCGAAGTCACTTAACTCACTTAAAGGTTTTTTAAGGAAGGTTATCTATTGACATTTGTCGCAAAGGCAATGAAGTTAATGCACTCACAACATTCATTTAATTTATTTTCACTTGTTTAATTAGATTCGAATTCACTCCAAGTTGTTTGTATGACCTTTTTATCCTTTGAGGGACATCCAAATGCAAAATGACCGTCTTCGCTACATTTAAAACATTCAATTTCAAGCTCCTTTTTCAGGCCTTTCTCCATATTTTTCTCTTTTCCCATTGATTTTCTCTATTTTTAAACATTTTTTTTTCTTGGATTTTCTTAATTTCATATGCTTCTTGAATCTTTTTATCAAACCTTGTAAATTTTTGTTTTGGCATTTTCTCATCATCATCACTTTTAGAACGTAGAGACTATTCTTTAATAGCATTTAAAGCAACTCCTTTCCCTTTTCTAATTGATTCAAGATTCATCTTTAACGATTTAACATCCTTAGACTCCTCAATGGTGGTCACATTTGCTCTAAATCTCTTCAAGAGAGATCTTATTTTATTTTTTTTATAACTTTAAAGTTAGGAATAGGTTCACCAATATTAAAACTAGAATTCATCCTATCCTTCAATTTTGTATTAAAATCTCCTAATGGTCTCAAACCTAAAGGTCAACATTTGAAGTTTGGACACTAACAACATTGTTTCCTTCATGAGTCACTTGGAGAATATCCCAAGCCTCCTTAGCCAAAGTGCATGTAGCAATCTTTTAAAATTTATCCATGCTAATGACATTGAAAATAAATACATGACCCTTGCATTGTTCTTATTAGCATCATTTTCACTTCTATACCATTTCAAATTAGGCTTGACAACATTTGTTAGTCTACCTTCTGATTCGTGCCCATTGCAGTCGTGCCATTTGATTCTGGCCTAGACGAGTGTGTTAAAAAAAATAAGCTAATCCAACCTATGGTAATCACCGTAGAAGGGGGGGAGGGGGGGGGGTGTGAATAGGGTGAAGGTCTCTTTTCGCTAATTTAAACTATGTGAATGCAAGAGACAATTATATGCAACAATATAAAGATAGTTGCATACAAATTAAAAGAGTAGGGAAGAGAGAATGCAAACACAAGATTTTATAGTGGTTCGGCCCAACCCGGCCTACATCCACTCTCCTTTAGCTTCAATCCCAAGCTTGAGGTTCCATTAATTCAAGGCTTCCAAACCAAGCCTTCAAGCAATACAATTGGATTATAGTTCCAATTCACCCTTTTGGACTTTTGGCTCCAAGCAACCTTTACACTTCTCACGAGATATCCCACTCTTGAACAACCCCTCAAGTGATACCCCACACTTGAGAAAATTCCTCTTAAACATTTACAAATAAATAATCTTACAAAATCCTAGTATAAAAACTTTAAGCTCAAATGATATAAGAAAACTAGGATTGAATAGTGCACTAAAGATATGCAAGTTTTAGAACAATGGTGCACTCAAAAACACTCTTCCAAGGCTCAAATATATTCAAGAAAGGTTTGGGAAGGTTAAGCTCCTGAAACAATGAATATTGGAGCCTTTTTATAGAAGAAGAAAAAAAGCCAAACTAGCCATTGGGGGTTCGACCAGTCGAGCTAGGGGTCAATCAATTGACTAGTTGTTAGCATTTAATGCTTGGCAGGTGACCGTTGGGCCTCAACCAGTTGAGGTTCAACCTTGACCGGTTGAACAACC
Organism: Vitis x doaniana; assembly: GCA_030345155.1. Taxonomy (NCBI): domain Eukaryota; kingdom Viridiplantae; phylum Streptophyta; class Magnoliopsida; order Vitales; family Vitaceae; genus Vitis; species Vitis x doaniana. Next base: position 26,820,927 of record CP128326.1, on the reverse strand, counting down.
ATTCTGGAAGAAAGAAAAGTTTTTTGCACCCTCAACCGGTTGAGCTGGGGGTCTACCCGGACCTCGATTGATTAAGCTAGGGGTCTACCGGGACCTCGACCGGTTGAGCTGGGGGTCAACCTAGACCTCGACCGGTTGAGCTGGGGGTCAACCCAGACCTCGACCGGTTGAGCTTGCGGTCGATTGGTTCCTCATTCAGTTCAACCGGTTGAGCTATTTTTTGGCTCAACAACCAACTTTTTCAACTTAAAACCTTTTAAAACAAGTTTCAGTTCAACTGGTTGAGCCGTTTTTTGGCTCAACAACCAACTTTTTCAACTTAAAACCTTTTAAAACAAGTTTGAAAAACATTTAACACAAGGTTTTAATTGAAAACATGAAATCATCTAATTCTTAAAATATTTAAAACAAAATAACTCTTGGATGATTTTGGTGCATAAGTAAAGAATGTAATGCATGAAAATCCTAGTGCACCAACAACCTTACAAAGTGATCTTATGAAGCTTGGGTCTGGAAAAACACTTCTCTTTAAGATGGTCTTCTTCTTCATGATTTCTCCTTGGCTTGATTTGTCTTTGTGATTGCCACTTTGGAAATCATCTTGCCTAATCACACTTGAAATATAATCATTAGTTCTAAACCTTGTTTTTTAATCATCAAAATCAAGATTAACCAAACCTTGGTTTCACAGGGTGTTATCAACAAAATTTATAAAACCTAAATCACCTGACACTAGGGTAACATAGCTAACATAGTATAGTGGCTCTATGATCGTCCACAGGGATGGGTTTTCATCGTATAGTTGACTTTAGTGAAGGAAATAAAATGATGCTTTTCCTTATGAAAATTAGCTTTTAAATAAAATGGAATTGTGGTTGCAAAGATTGATTTTAAGTTAAGCAAAAATAATAAGTCAAGTTAACTACAAAGAAAAGGTCTCTTGGAGCTTTAGGTCACTAGGATCGGGTTCCTTGGGCAAAGTGGGAGATTCTGAATCTTTTCATTGCATTGGGAACAATAACATAAAGGATGTTTATCTCTCAAACCGGTTTTGTATTTAGCAATTAAGATTTGATCCAAAGGGTTCATGAAAAATGGTAATTGTTTCCCATTAATGGCTTCAAACACTAAAGACCCTCACCTTGAATCACCTTCCAATGGCTCGTAAATGATAACTAATCTTAGGTAGAGAAAATGCCTCTAGCCAATGTTCGAATACCAGGCACTACGGCGCTGAAGTAACCCATGCCATACTCCCAGGAAAAGCTCGAACGACCTTCAACAAAAGGGTACCTGCACCCGAAATCAACACAGGTGGGTAGGTAAAGAATACCTACTTGCTCTACTATTCTACCCAAGCCTAGCTTTTGAGTTGTTCTGCTGGATCGGTCGCTCAAGACCTTTGGTCTCTACTCGGACTTGATGAAAAAAATGAGATCTTCACAGTCCAAGAACTACGAGATCAGCCCTTTCATTCTGGGGTGAAGGAGGGATTGTACCATTCGAGCGTTTTTTTTTTTTTAATGCTTTTCCCAGAGGTCTAGAGAAAGTTGCAATCAATAGGATTTTCCTAATCCTCCCTTCCCAAAAGGAAAAACGTGAAATTCTTTTTCCTTTCCATAGGGACTAGGAGATTGGATCTAGTCGTAAGAAGAATGCTTGGTATAAATAATCACTTCTTCGTCTTCGACCCCCTTATTCACTATAAACGCCCTTGATCAGTGCAATGTGATGTGTCTATTTATCTATCTCTTGACTCAAAATGGGAGCAGGTTTGAAAAAAGATCTTAGAGTGTCTAGGGTTGGGCTAGAAGGTCCTTGTTGTTTGAAGAAACCCTCCACTTCAATTGGTATTTTTTTCACGAAAAACAGACATGAGATAACAAATCCGGTGTTTCACTAAGATTTCGAATAGCTGTCCCGAATTCAAGTTGATTATGTTTCTCCTCTTCCTCTGAGAAAGACGATCAAACAATTCCCAATCACGGTCCTTGTGGAGCGGCTTTTGGAGAAACACTCACATGATTATTACCTTTTATGTCTCCAATCTTCTAGGAATCATTAAGTTAAGCCCATTTTTCTATAAGTCCCTAAATTCAAGACCATCATCAAGGGCATTTACCTCATCATGTAGTCAAGCAATTTGCACTTTTGGTGCATATTTGTATGAGGCTACAGACAATTATTCCCTCTTTGTGAACTTCCCACAACATTTCCTAGAGCTTTGATGTATCAAGCAAATGAGCTTTGACTTAGCTAGTGTTTGTTTTTTAACTTAATTCTGAATAGAACTTAAAACTAAATAGCACTTTGTAGAGTTAAGCATTAAGTTATTTGTTTTTTTTATATTTCCTTTCTATTAAGTATTAAAAAGTAGGGAAAAACCAACAGGCTAATTCTAGCATTGAGAAAAACCCAAATATTTTGGCGTTTTCTATTTAGTTAAATAATTTAAGAAATAAGTAATAAGTTAACAAAAAATATAAAAACAAATTATATGAAATTTAAAAGTAAATTGCTTTCAGAAAAAAGTTAAAAAATAAAAAAATAACATAAAATAAAATAAAAACCAACATCACCATCACGTTAGAGCACCAAAGCACCAAAGACTCTTTGATGTATTAAGCAAAGGTCCTACGATCATTGGATCCTTGTCAAAACATTCCCCTTCCCCCTCTAGTTTTTCATCACGCAGCATACAGGACGAGGTCATCCTGCTTTAAGCCCTTAATGCAAAAAATAAGAATCCATAGTGATGCTACAGTAACCTTGACCATTGTCCCTCTACCATCAAACTTTTCAAGGTTGCCAACCAAAGAATTTTAACTCACACTCCTACCCTTAGAGGCCTCAACAACCAGTGCTCTAAATAGTACAAAGTTAAGGTAACAGGTCAGCTTTCCAACTAACACCCCCTAGTGGAGAAATTTTTGTATGATTATGTTATAGAGCTGAAAAGCAATCACACAATTAAACACAAATCATTTATGTGGAAAACCTTGTCTCAAGGTGAAAAGTTGTTAGAGCATTCCCGACTACCAAACTCTACTAAATCAATTATCAATATACAAGTGAACCATCTCATGAAAAGTGAGTTCTAATTTCAATCTCTCATCTCCTCCTTTCTTGTGATCTCTACTGACCCAAACTTGATTTTCCATAGCTTGATGTCACATTGAATTGCTTTGGAATCACTTTGATATGAAGCTTCTTACTTGGAAGTTGATTCACATCTTAGGACCTCAAAAACGAAAATTGAGATAAGAAAGACAATCACTTTAAGGGGATATCCAAAGCACTAATAGTTTTGTATAAGATTATTCAAGCCAAGGGAAAAATACTAATTCATTGATTTCAATGTTGCATTAATTTCCTTATTTAAATTTCGCCTTGTAGGGATTAAAATATCATAAATTATAAAAAAATATCAATTGTTCAATTTTTAGAAGTATCAAATTTATTAGACAAAAATTTAGACAAAAAATTAATGAGATAAAAATTGATTAAAACACAGAAATGCTAGGAAAAAAAACGTTAAGTAATGATAAAATGAGTAATAACGTATTTGTTAAAATTATTTTATTGAAAAAAAAAACATATTTATGATAACATTTGTAATACGTGACAATAATTTTCAAAACTTAAAGATGTCTTTAATATTAAAATGATAATCCATCTAATTTGGATATATTCAAAGATATAAAAAAATTAATATATTTATTTTTTATTTAAAAATATTTATAAATGTATGTTTTTATCATATTTAATTATAAATTTTATTAAAAAAATTATAAGTGATGATCATGTTTTCCTTATTTTATTTACAACAAAGCACAAAAAATTATCTTGATGGTTTTATATTTTTAAAAATCACTTAAATCAAATTTGAAAATGAAAGTTTAATATCTCATACCGTGAAACTACCTATGGTGGGGGTGGTTGATGGGTTGTATAGGTAGTTCTTAGATTTTAGCCTAAAAATTACCAATTTTTTTAATGAATTTTTTAATTAGATTGATAATTATTAAACAATTCAGTAACTCTGCTCACATAAGGAAATACACAATATACATGGGAAACCTCTCACAAAGTCTCCGAGAGACTTTATGGATGTAAAAAATCATGGGATTAGAGATTCTAGAGGTAAAATATCCCTTAATCATGAAGAATTAAGTACATAAATTTATTTGATAGTTGCTACTCTCTAAGACTTACACTCTAATACCTACTCCTAACTTCATGTTGATGATGTAAAACTTTTGTGCTCCTTAATAGACTCCTCAATGCCTTAAGGAGGATGCAAGAGTTTACCACAAAGCCTTGAACGTTGGCAAATCAATTTGAGTGTTTTGGGTTAAAAGCAAAAATTAATGACCATAGGCTTAAGGTACATCACGATCAAATAAAAAATCACAATTTATATATATAAACACACACACACACTTGGGTGAAACCTAGTGCACTTAGGACAAGATTTCAAAATGATAATTTTCCAAAAACCACAAATTTGTAAAATGACTAAAATTGGAAACTTTGCAAATTGTCCAAACTGGGTAATTTAGGGCTTGAATGCTCAAGCACCTTTCAAGTAAAGCTTGAGCAACCCTTGTCAACGCCTGTCCACTCTTAAGAAATACTTTAGTGATTGATTAGGGTGCTTAAATGCTCAACTTTAGAATTCTATTTTTTAATTAAACTAAACACTCAATTTTCAATTTCCTAATCTCAACTTTATGCCTTCCTAAAAGTCATTATCCTCTTCATAGCTCACAATACTTGTATTTTCGCAAGTTGATTCTATTACAACTTTGAGTCTTCACAAGCAATGTAAGTCATAAGAAAGTATGTATAGTCTTAAACTAGGATAAGTAGAATAAAACAGTCAATTTAATCTAAATAGACTAATGTAGAATATATATATATATATATATATATATATATATATATATATATATATATATATATATATATAAAAGATAATTAAAATTAATTTATTTACCAAAGTTTTATTTTAATATTTAATTGTGTGCATGGATATTTACTTAAATAGAACATATGCAAGTATTGAAAATAAGTGCAACTTGACAACGTTTTTCCATGAAAGTCAAGCTATTGTAGAGGTTTTTTAAGGGTATGATAAGGGACAAAAGTGATTTTATTGTATGAGACAATATATAACAACCATTATAGTTTTTCTCCTTTGAAAGGTGGTAGACCTTCAGCAAAATCCATGGAGATAATTAAACATCTTGTGAAGGAATGAGCAATGGTTTTAGCAAACCTTATTAAGTGCATAGGATTAGGAAGGCATTGGAGTTTATGGTTATTAATCCCTTTCAAATTAAATAAAAAATAAAACATTGTAATCATAGAAGAAAGTGTGCAATCTCTTTTGGTCATTGCAATGCATGGTTGCTATATAATATAATGAGGTTTGAGTTAGTCATAGGAGTGATTGAGCTCACAACTTTCGTATTGACACATATTGTGTTAGACGTGGATCATTAATTAGATAACTTTTACTAAATGACTTTTATAATCACTCATAGTAGGAATTTGTCTTGACATGTTCCTTTTTTAGGCTTAAACATTCCTTGTATAGTATTTTATAAGCTATGTGAAAACTCATGTCATTATCATTGAAGTGACTTAACTCACTTAAAGGTTTTTTAAGGGACGTTATCTATTGACATTTGTCACAAAGGCAATGAAGTTAATGCACTCACGACATTCATTTAATTTATTTTCACTTGTTTAATTAGACTCGAATTCACTCCAAGTTGTTTGTATAACCTTTCTATCCTTTGAGGGACATTCAAATGCAAAATGACCCTCTTCACCACATTTAAAACATTCAATTTTTACCAATATATCATTAGTTGGAGTTTATAGATATAATAGGAAACATCAATGAAAATTCTAAGCTATATATATATATATATATATATATATATATATATATATATATAGAATGTTGGAAATAATTCAAAAAATGATAGAAAAAATGATAATGTATATAATGAAATTGTTTTGAGAAAAAAAATGATATGTATATAATAAATTTGTAATCTTAGACAATAATATACAAAATTGTGAAACATTAATGCTAAAATGATAAAGCATTAAGTTTATATATATTGAAGGATATAAAAAAAAAAATTGTTGATATACATTTTTTTTTTATTTAAAAATATTTATAATTTTATTTATAAATTTATTTTTGTCTTATATTTAATCACTATATAAAATATATAATAAGATAATTAAAATTAACTTATTTATAGTAATTTTATTTTAATTAATTTATAATTATTAATATACAAAATATATTGTGCAAGGCCACGCTCAAATCTTGATAGTGTGTTGTTTTAATAGCTTTAAGAAAGGAAATCCACATTGAAAAGGGAAAACAAAATAATAAATAATGTATTGCTATGTGACATCACTATTATAAGGTTGTTATGCTTCACTTTGGTAGGTTATGCATGGGCTATCTTTGGCTAATCAAAGGCCCACCACCATGATTAAAATTTTTGAAAATCTTTGGTATTTTAAATTATTTAATTTGTATTAATGAAAAAATAATTTATTAATTTTATTTATTTTTTTATTTATTGAACTGATTTCGAACTATTTGAGCCAACGATCGGATCGATGGAGCTGGACGGTTATTTAAGAATCAAACGGTTAACACCCTTTTCATTTTGGGCAAAATCGGCCAGAGCGCCTATCATTTGCAACCTAGCATTCAACACCCTCTTTTTTATTTTGCAAAATGGGACATTGCCCATGGGCTTCACCACTGTTTGCTTTAGCACTGTTTGCTTTACAATGAATGAATGAGGCTTATAATGCTCTTTCTTATCTCCTTTTATTTCCTGTCTGCGATCATTGTAGTGGCTAATTTAAAGAAAAATAAGCTTGGACAATAGGTTCAAGGTAAAATTGTTGGACCACTTTGTCACTCTTTTGTTGATGTTAAAAATTATATTAAAAATATAAATTACATATGTTATTTCAAAAAATAATATAAGTAAACATATATAAGATTATACAGTACAATTTTTCTTTTATTTTCAATATATTTTTATATTTAAATATTATAGGGTTTGTTTAATAAAATTTAAAATACTAATACATTTATATAAAATTGAAGAAATAAATGTTATTAATTTTAATTTTATATATTTTTAATTTTCAAAATTATTTTAAATTTTAATAAAATATATGTTATATATTTACAATATTATCAATTAATTTGATCACAGTTCAATCATTGATCTGACCATTAAAATCTGTTTTTAAAACATTATTTTAAAGTTTGGGTTGGACTAAGGTATCCAAGGTCAATTTTTTGTACTAGAAAAACTTCCCTCCAATGTCCAACTGATAGGTAGCAAAAATTGAAAAACAAAGGTAAAACTACATAAAAAGTTGGGTGTGAAGAACTTTCCTAACTATAAAGCTAAGCGGTCCACAAAAACTTATTTTGTAAATTATAAAAAGCTGGCATTTCGATTCCAAAGAATTCTTACCACTTTACTGAAAAAGTAGATCGAAACTTCAATGGCAGCTCACAAAAAAATCACAAGAAACTTCTAGGCACATAGTGCTTTGATATTTGCATGTCAAGCCATATATAATTTTCTTTTCAACCAAACCAGTCTAAAAACTTTCAAAAGCACAAACGTTTTCAAACTTCAAGATCTTCTCCTTTACATAGTGCGGCGTTCAAAAGCAATAACTATTGGGATTCGAAATGTGGTCCACATCATTTCATCAATTTAGGAATGAGGATTCACGCTCAGAACCATGTTCGCATTACTACCCCATGTTTTGTGCACGCTCTAAGTAGACTTGATGATGGAGAGAGTCTTTAAAAATGGGTAGAACACTAATGGTTAAGGTTCCCTAAGCCTGCAATCTCTTTCAGTTTTTCAAAAGCACCATCTAAGTGGAGGTTGAAAAAGGTTTAGAAGCACCTAAAACCTGAAAATTGAAAAAACACATTTTAACTTGTAGAATGGCAATGGCGGGAGGTACATTTTCGATGTGTTTATAATTCCACTTATGATCTAATTCCTATTTAATGATTATTATAACATGTTTAGATTATTTTTGTCCATCAATTGGTATTAGAGCCTTGTATGCCTTTGCCTTGTTCGTTTTACAATCTGCATTTTTCAATCAAAAAATACAGTAAGTTTTGGCATTTTGGAGTTAATGGTTTTTAAAAGTTTTTTATGAATAAATATTGTTAGAAATCATTAGGATATGAGATTTCTAACATTTCGGTGTTTTAAATTGTCAATCTGGTGTCTGGAATACCTGGAAACCGTCGAGTTTCACTTTGGGTTGCAAATGGGTCAAATAGACCTGGTTGAATGTAGAAGACGACTACAAGGGCTTATCATTTTGACTGTAAATAAGAAATAAATAAGTAAACTAAAAATAAGAAAAGGGGCAGCAACCCAGTTGGTCACAACCTTGTCTTCCTTCATCCATTGCACAAGTTCGACCCCTCTTAGCAGCAACCTATAATTTATTTTTTTTTTAAATCATTTAGTGTTTTAAGATATGTTAATTTATGGGTATTTTATGTGCTAGATTATTTATTTTTGTTAGTTGAATGCATTTTTTTTATGGTTTATTGTGCATATAACATAAAATTAAATCATTTTTGCACATTAAATTAAATAATTTTGCACATTAAATTTATTCTTAAAGGCTCTTTATGGATTTAATTTTAGATATTTATGTGCTTACAATTTATACAATTTTAGAAATTTTGCACATTGATATTGAGTTTTGTGTACATATTGCTTATGGTTTCATGCAATTTATATAAGTTTTTCTTGTGAATTAATTAAATGTCAAGTGATCCATATAATTTTAATTAATTAAGGAGTAGCCACAACATCCTTAATTATGCAAAATTATATATTAAGTGTTTTGGGATCACATATAGGAAAATGACATTAGGGGTAATTAATTATATTTAATATAATAAAATTTTATCCCACAGGAATTTTTTATTGTATTTGTATAATTAATTAGGATGGAATATCAAATTATATTTCTTAATTACCCATAGGAATTAGGAAATGGAACATAATTTGATAGTTTTATCATAAGGTTTTACATGGATCTAATTGAATTAGAACTTTAGCCCACAGGCAAGTTTTGTGTCATTAGATTCATAATTTTGGAACATGAGTTACATTGGTAAAACATGATATTTGGTTATTAATCTCAATTTGAATTATAAGCATGTATGTTTAATTTTTGTGTAATCATGCAACCTGCGAATTTCTCTAATATAAAATGTGACATTCCCGAATTGAAAGGTGATAACCATAAGGTTTGGAAGAAGAGAATTCTCCTTCATTTGGGGTGCATGGAAATTGATTATGCTATCAGGAATGACAAACCAACCATTATTGACACCAGTACTACAACAGAAAATGATCTTTATGAATAATGGGAGTGATCAAATCGCCTTGTCTGATGCTCATAAAGACCAAAATCTCTTATGGTATTCATGGTTTTGTCGATCAACATGACAATGTCAAGGCATTACTGAAGGCTATCGATGAGCAATTTGTGACTTCAGATAAGGCACTTGCTAGCACCCTGATAATGAAGTTTTCATCTTTAATGCTCACCGATGAGAGTGGTGTGCTAGAGCACATAATGCAAATGAGGGATATTACGGCATAATTGATGACACTTGAGGTTGAAATGTCTAACTATTTCCTTGTGCACTTTATTTTGAACACTCTTCCACAACAATATGGACCCTTCAAAATCTCCTACAACACACACAAGGATAAGTGGTCAATTAATGAGCTTCTGACCATGTGTTCAAGAGGAGGAAAGGTTGAAAATGGAATTGGGTGAAAGTGCATTAATGGAAATGGAAGGAAATAATTAGAATCAAGCCAAAAAGAAAGGGAAATGTAAAATACTACCCCAAGGTGGAATCAAGAAGGTCAATAGGTGCTTCTTCTGCAAAAAGAAGGGGCACAAGAAAAAGAGTTGCACCAAATTTCAGAAATGGCTTGAGAAGAAAGGTAAACCAGTCTCATTTGTTAGTTATGAATTTAATATGGTTGATGTTATTTATAACACATGGTGGATTGATTCTAGTTCTACAATCCATATTTCGAATACCTTGCAGGGTATACGAAACCTAAGGAAGCCAATGCCAAGTGAGCAATGCATTTATTCAGGAAACAAGATGCGTTCACATGTGGAGGCTATTGGAACATGCAATTTAGTTTTAAGTAGTGGTTTTATTTTAAATTTAGAAAAGACATTTTATTTTCCAAGTTTCTCTAGGAATTTGATTTCAGTTTCAAGAGTTGTACCTTTGGGTTATTCTTTTAGTTTTTATGAGACATCTTTCAGTTTGTTTTATAAATCTAATCTTGTTGGAAATGGTACATTGTCTAATGGTCTTTTCTCTATCAATTTGAAAAATGATACCACTAATAACACTATGCATGTTCACACCGATACAAAACAATGTGTTATGAATAAAGATTCCTCTATGTTGTGGCATTGGAGATTGGGACATATCTCCATACAGAGAATTAAGAGATTAGTAAATGATGGAATACATAGTACTTTAGATTTTACTGATTTTCACACTTGTGTGGACTGCATTAAAGGAGAGCAGACCAACAAGTCTAAGAAGGGCACCAAAAGAAGCATAGACATATTAAAGATCATACATTCAGATATTTGTTGTCCAGACATGGATGCGTATGGTCCGAAATACTTCATCTCCTTCATAAATGATTACTCATAATACATGTATATCTACTTGCTTCATAACAAGAATGAAGCATTGTGTGCCTTTAAAGTTTTTAAGACTGAAATAGAGAAACAATGCGGAAAGCAAATAAAGATTGTGAGAATGGATAGAGGTGGAGAATATTATGGTAGATACATTGAGGATGGACAAACACCTGGTCCGTTTGCGAAGTGTCTTCAAGAGCATGTGATAGTTGCTCAATACACCATGCTTGATTCCCCATACCAAAATGGTGTGGCTAAAAGAAGAAATTGAACATTAATGGACATGGTTAGGAGTATGCGTAGCAACTCCAAGCTTCCTGAATCCTTGTGGACTGAAGCTCTTAAAATGACAATGTATATATTAAACCGAGTTCCAACAAAGATTGTCCCTAAGACGCCATTTGAATTATGGAAAGGTTGGAAACCAAGTTTGCAACATATACGCGTTTGGGGATGCCTATCTAAAGCAAGAGTTTACAACCCACAAGAGAAGAAACTAGACCTAAGGACCATTAGTGCGTATTTCATTGGATATGCCAAAAGGTCTAAAGGGTATAGATTCTACTGTCCATCTTACAACACTAGAATTGTGGAGTCAAGAAATGCTAAGTTTCTTGAGAATGACTTTATTAGTGGGAGCAATTGATTTCAGGACATTGTTTCTAAAAAATATCATATTGATGCTCAACCATCCACTTCAAGTGATAGATTGATTCTCATTCACAACGCCCGTCAAGTTCAAATAGGTGATAGACAACCAATCATTGAAGTTTCATAAATTGCTAATGACAATCCAGTAGATCAAGTTGTTCAAGATTTGCCAGAAGTTGTTGAACAACTAGTTAAGCAACTTGATCCTTAGGAAAATGTTGATACAACATTAAGGAGATCTACAAGAGCAAGAAAAACCATAATACCTAGTGATTATGTTGTGTATCTACAAGAATCGGACTATGATATTAGAGCAAAAAATGATCTTGAAACATTTTCACAAGCCATAAGTTGCAAATAGTCAACTTTATGGTATGATGCTATGAAAGATGAGATGAATTCTATGGCATCTAATGGAGTCTGGAATCTTGTTGAGTTGCCTGATGGTGCAAAAGCCATTGGATGTAAATGGGTCTTCAAGACAAAGAAGGATTCATTGGGCAACATTGAAATATATAAAGCAAGAGTCGTTGCTAAAGGATTCACTCAAAAGGAAGGAATTGACTACGAGGAGATTTTTTCTCCTGTATCTAAGAAAGATTCTCTTTGTATCATTATGACATTAGTTGCACATTTTGAATTAGAGTTGCAACAAATGGATGTGAAAATGACATTTCTCAATGGAAATCTAGAGGAAAAGGTTTACATGAAAGAACTAGAAGGATTTTCCTCTAATAGTGGTGAGCATTTGGTATGCAAGCTTAAGAAATCCATATATGGATTGAAACAAGCATCCCATCAGTGGTATTTGAAGTTTCATGATGTTATCCCTTCATTTGGTTTCGTGGAGAACATTATGGATTAGTGTATATATCAAAAATTCAGTGGAAGTAAGATTTGTTTCCTTGTTCTATATGTGGATGACATTTTACTTGCAACCAATGATAAGGGTTTGCTATATGAGGTGAAACAGTTTCTATCTAAAAACTTTGACATGAAGGATATGGGTGATGCGACTTATGTCATTGGCATTAAGATACATAGAGACATATTTTGAGGCCTTTTAGGTCTGTCTCAAGAGACCTATATCAACAAGGTTTTCGAGAGATTTCGGATGAAAGATTGTTCACCAAGTATAACTCCCATTGTGAAGGGCAATAGGTTCAATTTGGACCAATGCCCAAAGAATGATCTTGAGCGAGAACAAATGAAGAACATTCCTTATGCTTTTTCTATTGGAAGCTTGATGTATGCTCAGGTCTACACAAGACCTGACATTGCATTTGTTGTTGGGATGCTAAGAAGATATCATAGTAATCCAAGTATAGACCATTGGAAAGCTGCAAAGAAGGTGATGAGGAACCTTCAAGGGACCAAAGACTACATGCTTATGTATAGATGAACTGATTATTTAGAAGTGATTAACTCTGTTTTGGGCTACTCTGGCTGCATTGATTCGCAAAAATCAACTTCAGGATATGTCTTTATACTAGCCAGTGGAGTTATTTCTTGGAGAAGCGCAAAACAAACTATGGCTGCAACTTCCACTATGGAGGCTGAGTTCGTGTCTTGTTTTAAGGCTACCTCACATGGTGTATGGTTAAAGAGTTTCATTTCTGGGCTTAGAGTTGTGGATTCAATTTCTAGGCCATTGAAAATATATTGTGAGATTTAGCTGCAATTTTTATGGCTAAGAACAACAAAAGTAGCAGTTGAAACAAGCACATCGACATCAAGTATTTAACCATAAGAAAACATGTTAAAGAGTAAATAGTGGTTATTGAACACGTTAGCACTGAATTGATGATTGCTAATCCTTTGACTAAAGGCATGCCACTGTTGAAATTTAAGGATTATGTAGATAGATTGGGACTTGGTTCCTTTGTGTGATTTTTGTTGTAAGAACGGACGTTATTTTCAATGAAACTCTATTTGTGATGTTTTCTCATATTTGATTTTCTTTGTGTACACTTTTATTCATTTATTGATAAATATCATTAATGTTTGGACCTAGAATAAACATAGGGTTTATTCATTAAGCTATATGGGCTAGTGTTTAAGAGACATGAGGCATTGTGATGCATGGAAGATAATACTCAATTTTAGAGGACCTATCGCCTTGATTCATGTGTTTTGCTTCTTGCTATGATGAATGATAGAATATATGGACCAAGTGAGAGAATGTTGGGATTTTATTTCTCCTGAATCTTCGATAATATACCGAAGACGTGATTCGGAATGTGGTCTACATCATTTTATCAATTTAGGAACGAGGATTCATGTTCGGAACCACGTTTACATCACTGCCCCATGTTCTGTGCATGCTCCAAGTAGACTCGATGATGGAGAGAGTCTTTAAAAAGGGGCAGAATACTAATGGGTAAGGTTCCTTAAGCCTGCAATCTCTTTCAATTTTTCAAAAACACCATATAAGTGGAGGTTGAAAAAGGTTTAGAAGCACTTGAAACCTGAAAATTAAAAAAAACACATTTTAACCTATAGAATGGCAATGACGGGAGGTACGTTTTCGATCTGTTTATAATTGCGCTTATGATCTAATTCCTATTTAATGATTGTTATAACATGTTTAGATTATTTTTGTCCATCAACAACTTCATATGCACCTTCAACCCTCATGGTTTGTCATGCACATGATGTAACGCCCAAGTATTTTTTTAAGGGTAATTTAGGAAATTACTAACAATAATTAATATTAGTTAATTAATTTATTTAATAAAGTGGAAGAGGGGTAAAAATGTAATTTTATGAATAAATACCCTAGGTATAAATTAGAAATTATATTTCTTCCTGTTCTCTTCTGAATAGAGTTCCTGTTTGCAGAATTTCAGAGAACATAGGTTGGAGTCAGATTTCAGGGTTGAAGAACAGATCTCTATAGGTGAGATTCTAAACCCCTAGTTTAATATTTTAGATTCATTGGTTAATTTCAAATACATTAGATATCTTTTGGAAAACCCAAATCTAGATTAGGGTTAGTTTATTTTATTTTTAATTCGTTTTAATATCAAAATAATAAAAAATTTAAGATTTTGATTTTATTGTTGGAATTTGGGAGATCTTAAATTTTATTAGATGAAAAAAAAAATTTCCTTGGAAAGTTTCGATTTTAGGTTAGGGTTAATTTTATTAAAAGAAAAGAAAAAAAAAAAAAGAGAGAGAACGCGTGTGGACAGCACTGGAAGGAAGGAAGGAAGGAAAAAAAAAAAAGAAAAAGGGCGTACGCATACTGTGCTACTAGAAGCAAGGAAAAAAAAGAGCGTGTGCCGGAAGTAAGCCTTTTATATATATATATATAATGAATCATGATGATGGCAATAAAAAAAAAAACTTGCTTTTTTTTGGTTTGGTGTACCCGAGACATGAGTGGCTTTTGAATTGGTTAATTAAAAAATAATAATAATAATAATATTTAGTTTTAGATTAATAAATAAGATAATAGTAATAATGGTCTTTTTTTTTTTGTAATAAATAGAATGAGAGATTTAGCAAAATATATATATTATATATATAGAATTTTATAATGAAATACAATGGTAATTTAATTAAATTAGTAATGTGTTATTAGAAACAAATTGAGAATTTATTAATTTTAATTAAATAAGGAATAGAGTAATTAAATTATTACTTTGTTAATCAGAAACATTAATCTTTATATTTAGAAATTTTAGGATTATCAGATTTATATTTTGAGGTAAATAGTAATAGTTGTCTTTTTATTGTGTTAAGTGAGGAGTAGACTTTTCAGGGTTATTTTTCCTTCAAGGTCTTTGCATATTTTGAGGTAAGGGAAGTTAATGCAATATTTATAAAATTAAATTATTTTATATGTTATTTTGAATTGTGGAAAAGAAAATGATATTTTGTTACCGTGCATGGATCAAACTGTTTTGCACTAAATATTATGTTGGAATATTTTGTTTTATTTATGACACAAAATATGGAGATATTATGTTGTGTAAATTTGAATACTTGAACAAAAACATCACTCTGGTTTATTTGGCCCTTGTCAACGAGATATAATATTTGACTATTCGACCCTGTCAACGGGATATAATAGTTGACCTTTACATTTCATGGTGGGAATGTAATTGATTTGGACCCCAGCCTCTAAGGGTTTGGTTAGAGGTTACTAGTACTAGTAGTGTTTGGTTCCTTCCACCAGGAACAATTTGAGGCTAGCCACCCATTTGAAAAGTCTCACCTAACTGGGCATTTGATATTTGATAACCAGAGTAATGAAAATTGAATGGATTTGATTGAATCTTATGTGAAAGTGTTTGAATTTGATATAAAAATGGTTGTTGAAGTTTGAATATATTAGTATTTTTGAAACTCTGATATTTGATGAGAAAAAAAAAATGATATCTCCTATTTGAAATGAAAATATTTGATCCATGAACTGCATTAATATTCCTTATTGGGCTGTGAGCTCATTCCCAATTGTTGAAAATTTTTCAGGTACTCTTAGTTCGGGCGAGGAGTGATGGCTAGGCTGAGGAATAGTCATCATTAGAATTTGACTTAGGATTTTATATTAGATTTTGTTTAACTGTTAGTTGTGTTTATTTGGATCTTTTGGTATTTTGAAGTTATTTGGATATTGATCATTCAAATTTTATGTTAGATCAAAGTTGAGTTTTGGAGATTTCGAAATTTGTTCTAGTACTTGAATTGTTTAAGTTTGCAAATATTTGGACAATGGATTTTGGATAGTGGATGTTTTAGTTTTGAAATTGAATTTTGAGGATTTTAGATTGGTTCCGCTACTCTGAACAGGTACTTGGTAATTGGTAGCTTCTAATTACAAGATAATTGTTCGAGTCAGGTTACACTGTAAGCCTTCGGGTTTAAAGTGTGAAATGACCGTCACACCCTCGGAGTGGGTCTTAGGGCGTGACACATGAAGACCAATAACCAGACTAGCAAGAACGTATATATAAAGATTTTGCGTGGATTAATTATTCCCAATCCATATGTATGTATACATGATAAAAACAAAAATATACTCAACTGGCTCCTCTGATTCTCCGATGCCTTACCCTTAAAACAAATACAGGCAATGCAAAGGAAATCATGAAACAAACAGAGTCACCCAAGTCCACAAGCACCATCAATTCACAAGAGCAACAAATTCAAAACAACATTTCGTATTTGTTTTTTTCTTTTTCAGAAAATGCTTACGTGGCTCATCCATGTGTCCTTGTTTTTATTTTTCCTTTACAAAATCCTTTTTCCTCTCAAGTAATCTATTTGGAGTTGTTGGATAATTGATCATTAATGTTTTCCCCTTTTTGTGTTATTAAAAGAAGACAAAAAAAACTACTGGAGAATTCAAATACTTTTAAATGAACTATCAAAAATCATATCAATTTAATAATATGATTCGGACCTCAGATTCCTCCTAACTTGGCTTATTCCTCTAAAATTGGTTTATAATAATCACAAATGATTGCCACGTAGACTTATTATATAATATGTCAATTTATCAAATTTACACAAAACAAACACTTTGTAATAATGCGGAGTTCAGAATTTAAAGCCATTAAGCAAAATAAAATAATTGTTAAATAATTTATTTATTAAGTTTTTTGTTAAATTATTTTACTATATTGAACAAATATTAAATTCCAGGCTTCCTTTGTCAAAATTGAGGTGGCCTGCCTAACCATGAATCACACAAAGGACGGAAAACGTCATGCCACGTTGCAGTTTGGACGGCGGAGATTGGTTGGGAAGGGAGACTGAAAGCGAGACCACCAAGTTAAACGTAGCCGCAACTACAAGCAGCTTTTGGGCCCTGCGTCACATGCTCTTGTATTTTCCTGGCTCTTAATTGGGTGGGTCCAACGCTCTATAAAATAAGAATTGAAAAAGGAACCGGAAATCAACGGGTGGGCCCAATCTTCCCCTCTATCAGCCAGGGCCGAAGACATATTTAAGGGTTAAACAAGAAATAATTTGTTATTGACTTGTTATTAGATCTCAATCAATTTTCTAAATTAAATATTGATTATTCAAATTCGTTTTATCATTTTATATATATCATAGAAAGAAATTAAAGAAGAAAAGAAACAGAAAGAATCCAAATTATCTTATTTAATATTGGGAATTGTCCTAAATTCCTAATTAGTAAAGATCTCTTTTATAAAGAATATTGTATATAATATTTTCAAAGTTAATATATTATTGTAATATCATAATTTTTTATAGAATAAATTGTTGGAAATATCACTATAAATATTCTAGGTTATGAGGGGAAAAAGTCATGATATGAAAATAAGTTGTAAATACTATACGTGATTGATAGAGATGTGAGGAAGAAATGGAGGTATTTAGTGGAACAAGAATGGTCATGGTAGGGTATGGATACAAGGAATGAGGAAACATTGGATGTTTCGAGAACCCAATAGTTGTATCTGGTTCCGTCCTTTGTAATATTCTCTATTGTATAGTGGAATATTCTCTCTCATCCGTGGACGTAGATATGATTGGCCAAACCACTTTAAAGCCTCCTGTAACGTGTGTGATTGTTTTATCTCCGTGTTCTTGAATTAACCTTATTTGCATGAAAGATTTTGCTATCATAATATTTAATTTATTATGAAAAGTACAAAAAGAAAAAAATAAATAAATTGATGAAAATGAGGCTTCCGAGTTACCTTCTGAAATGTCCAAGAATTCTGATTGGTTTTTCACCTTTTAAAATGCCCAAGAATCCCGATTAGTTGTTCCACTAACCAATTTTATCCTCTCAAATCATGAATGAAACTATGAATACTAGAACCATTATTTTCTCACAACAAAGAGTCTTAACCTCTCTTTTCAAGGAGAAAAACCGGGAAAGGGAAATGAAAAATATATTCTTTCCTTTGTATCCAAGGAAAAAGAAATAATATATCCAAGAATTTGCATGCCTCCGATTCACATTTTCTAATTGCTTCAGACTATCTGAGAATGAAAGTAGCAACTTTGTGGCAACTACTTCAAGGGAAATGCAGAGTCTGGCAAATAAATTACCAAGATTTCAATTCCCAATCCAGGTTTCTCTCCTCTCTCTCTTGATCATATTGTAAAAGTAAATCAATTAAATCCTATGGAATAATTCTTATACTCCTTTGAGCATTACTCCTACATTATTTCCATATAACTTGACAATGATTTTCATGACCCAGATGGTGCCATATACTCCACATATTGAATCCAGTACTTGTGTTCCTGGAAGCTGAATTCCTGAGTGGTTCAGCCAATAGAGTATAGGCTCCACAGCAACGGTACATCTGCCTCCAAATTGGTGTAATACTAGGTTGATGGGATTGGCTGTGTGCGCTATTTTTGTAGTTAAGGGTGCTGTTCATGATTGCCCTGGTAATATATTGTCATTTGAATTTGACTCAAGGTAAAACTTGTCACCTTTTTGCTCCCACCAATCCAGAACACCGGAATTCTTCGGATGAAGGGCACAGATTCATTAAATCGGATCATATGTGGCTTGGGTATCAACCAATTTCTCGAATTGGGATTGGCCACGCCAATTGGCTAAATAAACCGAGTCAAATTTAGGCTTCATTCCAAGTCTATGGCCCATCTTATGAGATGAAGAAAGAAGGCAATCAACCAGAATTTCAGTGCTGGTTGCATCAGCACAAGATGCTGACATAATGAACATTACGGTGAGCTTACACATGTTTTTACAATGCTGACATAATGAAGCAAGCCACTTCTACATTGAGAGGATGCATCAGCACAAGATGCTTAAACTTGAAATGTAAAGATGAAAACTATCATATTGTTATTGTGTTACTGGTTTCTCTTTTGCATGGTTTTTCTTCTGCATTTGATGCTTTTGGGGGTTAGAACTCGTAAGAATCTAGCTGAGAATTTAGTCATATATTGCATAGCAGTAGATTCTCAAATTGAACCATTTTATTTTAGCCTATATTTTCTTTTTATGCTTCTTGTTCTTCATATTGTTTATCAGTTTTTCCTTTTAATAGTAGTCATGGACTGCTCGAGCAATATTCTGTTCAAGGTTGTTAGCTAGCTTGGTAGAGCTAAGGAAAGCGTCCCAATGATTCTCTTTTATTTGTGCCTAGTCTTCACTTAATTTTGGCCATGGATGTGACTAATGTTTTAAGATTTGGTTAACTAAAAATGATCTGCAGGTTGGCAATTCTGTGAAAATGTCTTTTGAGTAGTTATAATATTTATCATTTTTAGTTCATATAAGTGCTTCCTCCAATCCAATCCAAGTTGTTAAAGACCCTTTCAACAACTCATGGAGAATATTAAGATCAAAGCCTCTCCAAGGAACCCTTAGGGTGAGCCAATGCTCTTATTTTTCTTTAGATATGCTTTGAGAGGTTTTCATATCTTTAAATTCGAGAAAGCCTCCATGGATGAAAGGCTAGTTGGTTGATTTGAAGTTACTCTTCAATTTGTCTAAGCCTAGCTGTGTTGGCTGAAAGTGTAAATTCTGTAATTTGAGTTTTCTTCATTGAAAGTTAGTTGATCTAGTTTAGGTCTAGAAGGGGTGAATAGGTGTTTGAACCTCTTACGCTCAAATTTTATTTTATTTTTTTTAATTAATCTGTTTGATTTAGGAGAGCCTAAAAATTTTCAATACAAGAATGCAAGATTTTTTACATGGAAAACCACTTATACAACATGCGGATGTAAAATCCATAGGGTAAAAACATCTAATTACAAATCCAGTATTCAAAAGTATAGTACATAGTTTTATCTTGTGGAAGCCATCCCTAAGTCTTACTCCTCATCACCTCCACTATACTTCACATTTGTAGTACAACACTGCTTGTGCTCCTAGTGAATCCTACTTTAGTGTTTGTGGAGATGAAAATCTCCTTCTTAACCTAGTAAAAGCAAAGACAATCATTTTTCAGAGTTTTGAGAACAAGAAAGCAAATTAGGTTTTTTTAAACATTTGCATCCAAAAGAGAAAATCCTCTTTAGGCAAGGTATTTATAGGGTCAAGATCCTGGTGGATCGGATTTAGAATTTTCCCAAAATAAAGATTTTAAAAGTTTAAAAATTAAAGCTTCAAAATTGTAGAGAATTATCACACGAGTGCTCCAGGGAGCGCTTAAGCACTCTCTAGAGCACTAGAACACTCTAGGAGTTTTTTAAAACTATTTTAAAAAACATTTAACTCAATTTAAGAACTTGACATTCGCACCAACCTTAATTAACCCTAATTTGTCTTTCTTAGACCTTTCTATACTTACCTTTGTTATTCCAATTGATCACACAACAACTTCGAGTTTTCAAAGGAGAGTGAGATATAATCTAAAAAATCCCTAAGTCAAAATGAATGAAACAAAATTATCAATCTTAAAGTAAACAAATTAATGTACCAATAGTCACAAATAAGAAACCTTGGGTTCATTTAGCAAGAGGGATTTCTATCAAGCATGTGGGGTTTGCTTCAAAAATGACTTATTATGAGATGAGAATCATAACAAAATGCTTCAAAGTATAACAAATACTATGGTGCCAATGACAATATGGTGGAATAAGAAAATATATGACTAGTGAAGTGATTATTTATTTAAGAAAAATTTCAGGTTAGGTTGTTAGGATATCCTAGGATTATGAATTAATTATGCCCACCTTGTTATAGTTGAAATATTAAAAAATGGTTTTTTTTATTTTTGATTTATTATAAAAAAAATATGAAATAAAAATATAATTAAAATTAGTTAAAAAGTTATAGATATTGAATTTTTATATAGAATGGGAAAAATAAATGAAATGAGTTAAACAAAACATAATTTTTTTTTTTTCATTCTTTTCCCAAACTCATAGATTCTTTTGCCATTCTTAGACATACATGCATCTTTGATGATGGAAGTACAAAAACAATTTATTTCATGCATGAACCACAAATGTAGAGATACCTTCCCCAACTTTTTAGGTGAGATTATAACTATAAAGGTCCTTGTTCATTTTACAACAAATAATTAAATCCATTGGATAAAGAAGAATAACATAAATAAAATGAATATAGTGAAATTAATGATCATCTTATATAATATTTGTTGAGATGTTTATTTGGTATTACTCATAAAAATATAGATTAACGGCATTATTATACATAAAGAAACTGAAGATATTAAGAAAACAATAATGTTTACAAAAATAATTCTTAAAAAATAATTTTAAAATAATTCTTAAAAGGAGTTGTCTATGAAAAACAGTTTATATGCGAGGCCAAATTTTCCGTGTCTTAATTAACATTTTTCTTGAAATAATCAATAAAAGACTTGTGAAAGAATATTTTAAATTTATTCTAAAATAATTTGCATGTGTATTGCATTTATAAATTGTTGGAAGAGTGTTGGTGTATACATTCTTGCTTGTGGATGTTATGCTTTATTGAAAAGTTGTTGGAAGAGAAGTTTCTTGACATTGAGAAAGTCTAAGGTCAGGTAATCTTTATTGGGAGAATTTTTAAAATTGTTCTACAACACCTATTCACCCCCCTCTAGTTGCAGTCCATTATTGAGATTCAACTTTTCAGAACTCTTTAGTTGGAATGCTTTTAAACAAAACCATCCTAAAGAAGATTATGAAAAACTTTCAAACTCTGTGGTACATTATGTTAATGGTCTTTCATTGGGTCTTAAAGTTTTGGGTTGTTTCCTATATGGCAAGACAATAAGTCAGCGGGAAAGTAAATTGCATAAACTAGAATGAGAACCTAACCAAAAAATTCAATGTGTGCTTAAGAGAAGTTACAATGAATTAGATCACACACAAAAGCAAATATTCGTAGATGCCACTTACTTCTTTAATGGAGAAGACAAAGATTTTGTCATAAGAATCCTAGATGCTTACAACTTCTTTGCGGAGAGTGGAATACAAGTCCTCAATGATAAGTGCCTCATCAATATTGTAGACAACAACATATGGATGCATGATTTGTTACAACATTTGGGATGTGACGTTGTTAAATAAGAATTTCCTGAAGATCCTGAAAAATGGAGCAGATTGTGCTATCCTGATGTTATAAGTTGTGTATTGACAAAAAAAAACTGGAAATAGCAAAATGTTAATGAACCTACTTTCAAACTTAAATGATATTTTGAATATGAAAACTTCAATAATACCTTTTTCGTTTAAGTTACAAATCGTAATTTACTTCAATGTGTTTTGCTCTTTACGTCTTGTTTACTCTTGTTTGTTAGGGAACAGAGGCAACTTGTCTATACCATCTCTCTATATTTCTCTCTATTTTTCTCTCTATCTCTCTTTTCTTTCCACCCCAACACTCATTCTTTTCACTTTCATTTTGGAGGCTTAAAAAATGGTAAGTAACCCTTTCTTTCTTCCTTTTGATTTCTGCAGTGATTTGTTTGGAGACTTGGGTTTTGTTTGTTTGGGCTTTGGATTGTGTTTATGGGCTTTAAGGATATTAGCTTACATGGTTGTTGATTTGGGTTGTAGATTTGTATGATTTGGGCTTACATATTATTGGATATTGTTATTGGGCTTATTTGAATCTCTTTGATTTTTGTTGATTGGGTTTTTCTTGGTGTTTAGACGGATGTTTTGGCACTGTGCTGAGAGTGGAAAAACATGGGAGCAGTTGGAGCAATTGAAGTAGGGCATGGGAAATGGCAGATTGGAGGTGATAGAATTGGAGACTCCCTATATATATTCTCAATTTTCTTTTGTGAAGAGGGAAAACAAGATCTCCCTTTTTGTGTAGATTTTTCTAAGTGTTTTGTGAGGGTTGAGAGTTGGGATATTTTTTAGCTTCATTTCGGAAGCTTTTGAGGGCAATTACTGTTATTGGGATTGCACTTCTAAGGTTATTCATTAATCCTTGTCCTCATAATTTTTGTTGCATATACTTGTTATAATTTTTTTCCTATATACATGTAAATGGACTTGTTTAGATTTTTATTCTACATACCATTTAATTTGTTATTCATGGATTGTTTTATTTGTTATTCATATTTGATATGCTCAGGTAGTCTTTGTTCATTTATTTATTTATTAATAAAAAAATGTAATTTATTTTTGTTTTATCCCTCGGTTGGTAGAATAATCATATAATGAGATAATGTTTTTTTTTTTTTTGAAAAATATTTTATTTTTTCTTTGCACTGAAATTCATTTTGAAATAAAAATTTAATTCTTTTAAATAAATGTTTGTTTACTAATATAAAATCTTTGTTTGATAAGGTATTTTTTTATTAATAAAGAAAAACCATTTTTAAAAATTATATCAAAAACTTTTTCTTGTATAAATAAAACTCTTCAAAATAAAAAATTGAAAAACTAATTTTTAATAAAATAAGGGAAAAGAAGTTTTTAGAATAAAATTGAAGAAAAAAAACCTCTTTAATAAAATGAACTTTCTCTTTTTAACAAATTGAAATCTGTTATAAAATATGAGATTCTATACCACTATGGTAACTTGTGGATGATCATCCATAAATATCTTATGTAACTCCCTATAAAAGGGAGAGACCCCTAATGAATTTCAAGAGAATTTTCTCGTGCATTCTATTCTCTTCCTACATTCTGATTTCTCTTTTTTGTTTTCTTCTCCTTTCATTTTACAATTTTATAACACGTTATCAGCACGACTAGTCTCTACAAAAAAAATAGAAATATTTTTCTCTATTCAGAGAAATAAGAAAGACGTTCTCCTTTTCAAAGAAATAGAAAGACTCTTCTCTCTTCTTTCTCACAAAAATTTATGGGGTGAATTCATAACTAGAAGTTATGAAAAATATGTACAACCCCTATAACCAAAAGTTATGGGATAAATTATAAATTACGAGGTAAACTCATAACCAGAAGTTATGAAAAATATGTGCAATTCCTATAACCAAAAGTTATGAGGAAAAATTATAGAATTACAGATACATGACTAGAAGTTATGTATATGATCTCTAATTATTTATTTTTAATTATACGGTATAACTGGATGTTATACCAAACAATATTATATAGCTAGAAGCTATAAAATATATAAATAAATAATAAATATTCATAACCTGAAGTTATGTACAAATCTACATAATGAAAGTTCATAGCCCGAAGCTATGCACAATTCTACCCAATGAATAGTTTATAGCCTGAAGTTATATACAAGTTTATATAAAATACAATTCATAGCCAAAAGTTATGTATACAATTTCTAATTCTCTTGTATAACCAAAATTTATTAAAAAATAAAATAAAAATTGTCAATAAATCTTGGAGCTATGATCAAAAAAGGAAATCAAGCATCCCTGCAGGATTGCACAAAAACACCGATTTTCCTTCATCATCATCTCCATGAAGGTTTAACAAAATTGAGCTTTTGATGAGAAATCACCAGTCTCGTCCAACTAGATCTGAATCATTCCCTGAAGTGGATGCAATATTATCTCAAACTCGTGGACGATGACGAGGACATGGTCATGGTCGTGGAAGAAATCCTCGATACCATGGTACTTATAGTAATACTTCACCAAATTCTCAGAAAAGGAAAGCCTCATTGCATCACCAGAAATGGAATAATACTGAGATAAAACAAGAAAATGGGAAGTGTTTACAATATAAACCTCCTAAGAACCATGAGAATAATTGTTATAGATGTGGTATGAAAGGGCATTGGTTGCGTACTTGTCTACGCCCAAACATTTGGTCGACCTTTACCAAGCATCAATAAAAGCAAAAGGAAAAGAAATAGAAATGAACTTCATTGATAGTGATGGCCAAGTGGTTCTAACCCATTTAGATGTTTCAGATTTCTTTGAGAATCCTAATGGGAAAATTGACCATCTAATTGGTGATGGAAATGTTTGTTATGATTAAAAGTTATGTTTTTATTTAGTTCTTTGTAAATAGGCTTATTTTGTTATCATCTTTGAACACTTTGTTTATTATTCATCTTTAATAGTTTATTTCACATTTTATTACTTATCATTTAAATTCTTTTCTTTATTTATACTTTAAGATACATGGATCTCTCTCATACGTTGATCCATCACTACAATTAGTTTGATTATTGAAATACTTCCTCGTTATTTCATGTATAAATTGCTTTACACTTACAAAAATCAAATGTGTAAGATATTTAAGAAATATATAACTTTAAATTATCTTTTCAAATTTGTTTTATTGTGTTATATGTCCTCTCATTACTTTTACACAACTTATTAAGTTAAGTTATCATTGATGACTAATATTTTTCCATTGATTTTAACTTTTTCTCTATAACAATATTTCTTCAACTCTATAAAGACGAGGTCTTTATGACAATGTTTTATGACTTGTTATTTTGATGAAACTTTTGTCTCATTAATTGCACAACATTGATGATAGATAATGTTAATACTATATTAGGTGATAGAAACCTAAATAAAGGCTCCAGAAGAGCTTATACCATGTCATTAATAGTATTTGATTCCATGTGAATGACACTTTATAAGTCACTAGATCCAGAAGAATCTTGTAAGACCAACTTAGTCCCCCGGGTAAAAGGTCATATGGATGTACATTACAGAACTAGAAGTTTTGAATTAGTGACTAGTCTACCTATACACTTAAAAGGTAGAATGACATGTTGTGCAGATTATCATTTTAATGAGACAATTTTCTCACCGTTAGGGGGAGAAAAGTTGGTTCCAAAAGAACATCGTGAAATTATTTGGCATGCATTGACTTTGACTCATTTTGATTCTCATACAAATCAATGTGAACTAGAAGTTCAAGGGATCATTCATTTGCAAAATCCTGCAAATCAATTACAAGATGCATTCATTGATACAAAGAAAGTGACAAAGTCATATATCCCGGCTACAAATACTCCAGCACGGATAGATGTCCCTGTAGGACAGTTAACAAATTAATCTAAGATACACCTGAAGCGTGGTAGACCTGTCGACTCAAATGATGTAACTCCCTGAAAGAGGAAAACCTAAGAAAAACTTGGCACTCTAAAAAATGCCATAAAAAATAATTGATTAGTTTAAAATTGATAAATCTATAGCTCTAAAAGAGGCACAAATAATATAAGAAGCCCCTGAAGAGGCACATATATTGAACAAGAAGCCCTTGAAGAGGCACATATTGAATAAGAAGCCCTTGAAAAGGCACAGGTACCTAAAAATTGTGAGATCTCAGCAAGTTATGTATACACAGGAGAAAAATGGGATCAAAATAATATTATTTTCACTTTCCAAGTAGCCTCCATAAGAAATGATGAAGATCTTGAACCACAAAATGTGGAAGGATGTTGACATAAAAATGATTGGCCAAAAATGGAACGAAGTTATACATGCAAAATTAAACTCATTAACAAAATGAGAAGTTTTTGGACCTGTAGTCCAAACACCTGAAGATGTAAAGCCTATTGGGTACAAATGGGTATTTGTACGAAAATGCAATGAGAATAATGAGATCAATGAATATAAAGTGCGATTAGTAGCACAAGGTTTCTCGTAGAAACCTGGTATTGACTATGAGAAAACATTCTCTCTCATCATGGACGCAATCACACATCATTTTTTAATTAGTTTAGCAGTCCCAGAAGGATTAGATATGCATCTCATGAATGTAATTATAACATATTTATATGGATCCATGGATAATATACATGAAAATCCCTGAAGGATTTAAATTGCCTGAAGCAAATTGTACACAGCCTCGTAGCATGTACTTAATCAAGTTACAAGCAATCTGGACACATGTGGTACAATCGCCTTAGTGAATACTTGCTAAAGAAGGGTATATGAATAATCCTATATGCCCATGCATCTTCATTAAGAAATCAGAAACTAGATTTTCAATTATTGCAATGTATGTTGATGACTTAAGTCTTGTTGGAACTCCTGAAAAGCTCACAAGAACAACAAATTACTTGAAAAATGAAATTTGAAATGAAAGATCTTGGAAAAACAAAATTTTGTCTCAGCCTTCCAAATGGAGTTTTAGTACATCAATCAACATACATTAAGAAAGTTTTGAAGCATTTTTATATGGATAAAGCGCATCCTTTAAGTTCTCCAATGGTTGTCCGATCACTTGATGTGAAAAATGACCCATTTCATCCTTGCGAAAAAGGATGAAGAATTACTTGGTCCTGAAGGACCATATCTTAATGCTATTGGTGCATTTATATATCTTGCCAATTGTATACGTCCAAACATTGCTTTTTTGTCAATTTATTAGTACCATATAGTTTCGCTCCAACTCGAAGACATTGGAATGGTATCAAACATATATTGCGTTATCTTTGCGGAACTACTAGTATGGGTCTATTTTACTCAAGAGAATCAAAACAACAATTGTTTGGATATGCAGATGCGGAATATCTTTCAGATCCATATAAAGGTAAGTCACAAACATGGTATGTGTTTAATTACAATGGTACTGCTATCTCATGGAGATCTATCAAATAAACAATGATGGTCAAATCATCAAATCATTCAGAAATACTAGAAACTCATGAAGTAAGTCGTGAATGTGTATGGCTAAGGTCAATGATCCAACATATTCAAGAAACATGTGGACTACCTTCCATCAGAGGCAATGCAACCAAGTTACTTGAAGATAATGTTGCTTGTATTGCACAAATTAAAGGAGGATCCATAAAAAGTAATAGAACTAAGCATATCTCCTTAAATTCTTCTATACTCCTAAGCTCCAAAAGAAAGGTGAGATCAATGTTCAACAGGTTCGGTCATGCAATAATTTAACATATCTATTCACAAAGGCGTTACCTTCAACCACATTGAAAAAGTTAAGGTATGCCTTTGGAATACGAAGATTGAGAGATCTACCATTTGAAATATTGAAGAAATCATAATCATGTTTACATGAGAGGGAGAATGATAATATGGATATACTGCACTCTTTTTTCCTTCGTCCAGATTTTGTCCCATTAAGTTTTACTGGCAAGGTTTTTAACGAGGCAGTTATAGTAATCCAAAAGAATATTGTACTCTTTTTCCTTCACTAAGATTTTTTCCCATAGGGTTTTTCCTAATAAGGTTTTAATGAGGCATATTCTTATGATCATCCAAGGGGGAGTGTTATAAAATATGAGATTCTGTATCACTATGGTAACTTGTGGATGATTATCCATAAATATCTTGTATAATTCCCTATAAAAGGTAGAGACCCCTAATGAATTTCAAGAGAGTTTTCTCGTGCATTCTATTCTCTTCCTACATTTTGATTTCTCTTTTTTGTATTTTTCTCCTTTCACTTTATAATTTTACAAGAAAATCTTCTTTTATTTATTTTTTAAAAAAAACTTTTTTTTATAATTTGTTACTACATTTTTAATAAATTTGAAGTTGTCAAAACCATTTTTAATAAATATGAGATAAGCCAAATTCCTTTTAGATAAACTTGTATTTTATTTATTTATTTATTTAAGGAAAAATAATTTTTTTTTTTCTTCTTTCTTTCCAATTAAAGTTGTAAAAGATTTTCTTTTAATAAGTATTAAACAAAAATTCTTTTGGATTAATATATATATATATCTTTTGGAAGCCAAGATTTTGTTCTTGTAAATAAAATTATAAAAGGTTTTTGTTTTGAAATAAAAGACAAATTAAATTTTATTGTTAGATAAATTTATAAAAAAATTCTTTTTTTTTTTTTAATAAAGGTTAAGCAAATTTTACCTTAAATAAAATTTGTAAGAGTTTTTTTTCATAAATAAAATTGTAAACAGTTTCTTTTAAATAAAATTGAATTGATTTTTTTTTTTTTAACACAAAATCTTAAAAATCCTTTTTGTTATGGTGAAAGTCAAATAAAATTCACCCCTTTTAAATAAAAGTGTGAAAATGTAAAATTCTCTTTTTAAACAAAATATAAAATTTTGAAGTTCATTTTTTTTAAATCAATATAAAATTGTACTACTCTTATAAATAAAATTTGAAAAATCATTTTTAAATAAAATTAGATAAACTTTATTTTTAGTTTTTTTATTTTTTATTTATTTATTTACTTTTAGTCTTAATAAAATTGAATAAACCATTTTTTTTCTTTTTTTCTTTCAATAATTTTAATTTTTTTAATAAAATCAAATAATAAATAATTTCTAGTAGATAAAAAAAAAAGGATTCAAACATTTTTGTAATTAATTTTGGAAAAATTTGTGTTTCTATTAATTTTTTTTTGTATTAATAAAATTGGATTGAATGTTAATTTTTTTTTAAAAAAATAAAAGTGTAAGTCTTGGTCTTTTTTTAATTGAAATATTTTTCGTTGATAAAGTTATAATTTTATTAGAAATTTTTTTTTCTTAAATAAGGATTAAACATGAAATACTTTGTAAATAAAATTGTAAAAATTCATTCTTTTCCTAACAAAGGTAAAAAAAAAAAAAAAATCATTTCTTTGTAAATAAATCAAATATATATATATATATTATTTTTAATATATTCTTTTAACAATATTAAATGTAAATAACTTTTTTGAAAATTGAACACAAGTGAAATTGAATCAAATCATTAATTGAAAATAAATTGAAACATTTTTTTTTTTTTTGTAAATAAATAAATTAAAATCATTAATTTGAAATTGTTTTTAATAAACTCCTTTGATATTTCTTTAAAAAAAAATGTATTTTTTTAATCAATTTGCATAATCCTCTTGTCACTTATTTTGTATATTCTTGTAATTAGATTTCATCATTATTTTTGTTTATATTGATTTCACCATGACTTGTATATACTCATTTGTGTTATTATTTTTTTGGTATCCATAGTTAATTAATCAATTAATTGTCACAATTCTTTTGATTCATTTAGTAGAGATCGTATGTATACGAGCTTAGAGGGGTGCTACAGCTCACCACCGTACCTTTCCAATAGGTAACTTGACCCTTGGATCTAGACTCGATTTTTCATAAACCTATTTTTTTTTCTTTAGGACTCACACTTAGGGTTTTTCTTTCTTATTTTGTTTTTATTTTCCTTTTAAAAATAAAAGAAATATAAGTGGCAATTGCAAGTCTTTTCTAAAAATCATATTTTTTACTAAATAAAAAATGAGTCTTGCCGTCGAGTAGGAACCCATGTGAAAAATACAAGTCCACAATGTGATTAATTTTTAATTATATATATATTTTTAATTTTTAAAATTATTTTTAATTTTAATAAAATATATATTATATATTTATAATATTATCGATTCAAGCACAGTTCAATCATCAATTTGACAATTACAACCTGTTTTGAAAACATTATTTTAAAGTTCGGATTGGATTAAGGTATCTAAGGTCAATTTTTCGTATCGGAAAATCTTCCCTCCAATGTCCAACCGACAAGTGGCAAAAAATTGAAAAAAAAAGTAAAGCTACATAAAAAGTTGGGTGCG
This sequence comes from Vitis x doaniana, assembly GCA_030345155.1. Lineage (NCBI taxonomy): Eukaryota > Viridiplantae > Streptophyta > Magnoliopsida > Vitales > Vitaceae > Vitis > Vitis x doaniana. The sequence goes on along the minus strand of CP128326.1, from coordinate 26,790,096 downwards.
AAGAACTTTCCTAACTATAAAGTTAAGTGGCTCGAAAAAACTTATTTTGTAAATTATAAAAAGCACAAACGTTTTCAAACTTCAAGATCTTCTCCTTTTCATAGTGTGGCGTTGACAACAACTTCATATGCACCTTCAACCATCATGGTTTGTCATGCACATGAAGACCAATAACCACACTACCAAGATTTTGCATGGATTATTCCCAATCCATATGTATGTATACATGATAAAAACAAAAATATACTCAACTGGCTCCTCTGATTCTCCGATGCCTTACCCTTAAAACAAATACAGGCAATGCCAAGGAAATCATGAAACAAACATAGTCACCCAAGTCCACAAGAGCAACAAATTCAAAACAACATTTGTATTTGTTTTTTTCTTCTTAAGAAAATGCTTACGTTGTCCTTGTTTTTATTTTTCCTTTACGGAATCCTTTTTCCTCTCAAGCAGTCTATTTGGAGTTGTTGGATAATTGACCATTAATGTTTTCTCCTTTTTGTGGTATTAAAAGAAGACAAAAAAACTACTGGAGAATTCAAATACTTTTAAATGAACTATCAAAAATCATACCAATTTAATAATATGATTTGGACCTCAGATTCCTCCTGTCACGCCCTAAGACCCACTCCAAGGGCGTGACGGTCATTTCACACCTCAAACCCGAAGGCTTAAAGTATAATCTGACCCAAACAATCATATTGTAACTGGATGTTACCAATTACCAAATACCTGTTCAGAGTAGCAGAACAAAATCTAAAATCCTCAAATTCAATTTCCAAATAACTTCCAAATATCAAATGATCCAAATGAACATAACTAACAGTTAAAACAAAATCTAACATAAAATCCTAAGTCAAATTCTAATGATGACTATTCCTCAGCCTAGCCATCACTCCTCACCCGAACTAAGAGTACCTGAAAAATTTTCAACAATTGGGAATGAGCTCACAGCCCAATAAGGAATATTAATGCAATTCATGGATCAAATATTTTCATTTCAAATAGGAGGTATCATTTTTTTTTTCTCATCAAATATCAGAGTTTCAACAATACTAATATATTCAAAATTCAACCAACCATTTTCATATCAAATTCAAACACTTTCACATAAGATTCAATCAAATCCATTCAATTTTCATTATTCTGGTTATCAAATATCAAATGCCCAGTTAGGTGGGACTTTTCAAATGGGTGGCTAGCCTCAAATTGTTCCTGGTGGACGGAACCAAACACTACTAGTATTAGTAACCTCCAACCAAACCCCTAGAGGCTGGGGTCCAAATCAATTACATTTCCACCATGAAATGTAAAGGTCAACTATTATATCCCGTTGACAGGGCCGAATAGTCAACTATTATATCCCGTTGACCAGGGCCAAATAAACCAGAGTGATGTTTTTGTTCAAGTATTCAAATTTACACAACATAATATCTCCGTATTTTGTGTCATAAATAAAACAAAATATTCCAACATAATATTTAGTGCAAAACAGTTTGATCCATGCATGGTAACAAAATATTATTTTCTTTTCCACAATTCAAAATAACATATAAAATAATTTAATTTTATAAATATTGCATTAACTTCCCTTACCTCAAAATATGCAAAGACCTTGAAGGAAAAATAACCCTGAAAAGTCTACTCCTCACCTGACACAATAAAAAGACCACTATTACTATTTACCTCAAAATATAAATCTGATAATCCTAAAATTTCTAAATGTTAAGATTAATATTTTTTTATTAACAAAGCAATAATTTAATTACTCTATTCCTTATTTAATTATAATTAATAAATTCTCAATTTTTTTCTAATAACACATTACTAATTTAATTAAATTACAATTTTATTTCATTATAAAATTCTATATATAATATATATATATATATATTGCTAAATCTCTCATTCTATTTATTACAAAAAAAAAGACCATTATTACTATTATCTTATTTATTAATCTAAAACTAAATATTATTATTATTATTATTATTATTTAATTAAACAATTCAAAAGCCATTCATGGGTACACCAAACCAAAAAGTAAGTTTTTCTTTTTTTTTTTATTTTTTATTTTTCTTGCTTCCAGCACAGCACGCGTACGCCCCTTTTGTTTTTGTTTTTTTGTTTTTTTTTTTTTTTTCCCTCTTTCCTTCCAGTGCTGTGGACACGCGTTCTTTTTTTTTTTTTTTTTTTTAAATTAACCCTAACCTAAAATCGAAACTTTCCAAAGAATTTTTTTTTTTTTCATCTAATAAAATTTAAGATCTCCTAAATTCCAACAATAAAATCAAAATCTTAAATTTTTATTATTTTGATATTAAAATGAATTAAAAATAAAATAATCTAACCATAATCTAGATTTGGGGTTTTCCAAAAAAAATATATCTAATGTGTTTGAAATTAATCAATGAATCTAAAATATTAAACTAGGGGTTAGATTCTTACCTATAGAGATCTGTTTTTCAACCCTGAAATCTGACTCCAACTTACGTTCTCTGGAATTCTGCGAACATGAACTCTATTAAGAAAAGAACGGAAAGAATAAAATTTTTAATTTATACCTAGGGTATTTATTCATAAAATTACCCTTTTACCCCTCTTCCTTTTTATTAAATTAATTAATTAACTAATTTAATTATTATTAGTAATTTCCTAAATTACCCTTAAAAGAAAATGCTTGGGCGTTACATCCTCTCCTCCTTAACAAAAGTTTAGTCTTCTAAACTTGACATACCTGAGTCTTGAAATAATTGAGGATGTTTTTCTCTCATCTCTTCTTCTAACTCCCAAGTAGCTTCACGAACACTATGGTTGCTCCATTGAACCTTTACCAATTTGACAACAGCATGACGTAGTACTTTATCCATTACCTCTACGATCTGAACGGGCACTTCTTCATATGTCAAGTCCTCAGAAATTTGAATAGGCTCCAACTCCACAACATGAGAGGGATCATAATTATACTTCCTCAAGGTTGAAACATGGAAAACATTATGAATCTTAGATAGACTTGGGGGCAAGGCTACTTTATATGCCAAAGTGCGTACTCTTTCCAATATTTCAAACGGACCCACAAAACGAGGACTAAGTTTTCCTTTTCTCCCAAATCTCATCACAGACTTCATAAGTGAAACTTTCAAGAACACATGATCACCCACCTCAAACTCCAAATCTCGCCTACGATTATCAGCATAACTCTTATGTCTACTTTGAGCTGCTTTTAATCTTTCTTTAATCAAAGCAACTTTTTCAACAGTCAACTGCACAAGTTCAGGCCCCAAAAGTTTCCTTTCTCCAACATCATTCCAACAGATAGGAGATCGACATTTTCTACCATACAATGCCTCAAAAGGTGCCATCCCAATGCTAGCTTGAAAACTATTGTTATAAGAAAACTCTACTAAAGGTAAATGATCATCCCAATTACCTTGCAGGTCCAAAATACAAGCTCTCAACAAGTCTTCCAAAACCTGAATTACCCTTTCTGATTGGCCATCAGTTTGAGGATGGAAAGCAGTACTAAAACTCAACTTAGTGCCCAAAGCTTTTTGTAGACTATGCCAGAATCTAGAAGTGAAACGAGGATCTCTGTCAGACACTATAGAAACTGGTACTCCATGCATTCTCACAATCTCCTTCACATAAAGAGAAGCTAAACGATCTAAAGAAAAGTTGGCTTTCATAGGCAAAAAGTGAGCAGACTTTGTCAACCGATCAACAATCACCCAAATAGCATTATTACCCCCTGAGGTTCTTGGCAATCCTATCACAAAATCCATGGTAATATGCTCCCACTTCCACTCAGGAATAGCAAGTGGCTACAAAGACCCTGCTGGTCGCTGATGCTCAGCATTCACCTGTTGACACACTAAACACTGAGCCACAAATTGTGCAATATCACGCTTCATACCTGACCACCAATAGTTTTGCCTCAAAGCCTTGTACATCTTTGTCCCTCCTGGGTGGATTGCAAACTTGGAACAATGAGCTTCCTCTAAAAGCTCTCTCCTTAAGTCTTCATCATTTGGGACACAAAGTCTAGTCCCAAATCTCAAGATCTCATCATCTGACAAAACAAAATCAGGCTTACTGCCCCTCTTAACTTCCTCCATAACTTGCACTAATTGGGAATCATTCTTTTGTAGGGTCTTAATTCTCCCAACTAAGTCTGGTTGTACTCTGAAATTTGCTACAAGTGCTCCTAAGCCCATAACTCGAAAGTGGACTTGTAGACTCCTCAACTCTTCAAGTAACTGCTTTTGACACCCTCTAATAGCTGCCAGAAAACCAACTGACTTCCTACTCAAGGCATCAGCTACAACATTCGCTTTTCCAGGATGATACTGAATAATACAATCATAGTCCTTAAGTAGTTCTATCCATCTTCTCTGTCTCATGTTCAACTCCTTTTGGGAAAATAGATACTTCAAACTCTTATGATCTGTGAATATCTCACAAGTTTCATCAAAAAGAAAATGTCTCCAAATCTTAAGTGCAAAAACCACAGCAGCTAACTCCAAATCATGAGTAGGGTAGTTCCTTTCATAAGGCTTCAACTATCTAGAAGCATAAGCTACAACTCTCCCATGCTGCATAAGAACACAACCCAAACCCTGATGAGAGGCATCACTATACACCACAAATCCTCTTGAACCTGAAGGGATAGTCAAAATAGGAGCTGACACTAATCTATTCTTCAACTCTTGGAAGCTACATCCACAATCATCAGACCACTCAAACTTAACTCCCTTCTGTGTCAACTTAGTTAAAGGTAGGGCAATCTTAGAGAACCCTTCTATAAACCGCCTATAGTAACCAGCAAGTCCTAAGAAACTTTGAATCTCAATCACAGTACTAGGTCTTCTCCAATTAGCTACAGCATCAACCTTTCCAGGGTCAACTGAGATGCCATCATTGCTTACCACATACCCAAGGAAAGAAATTCGATCTAACCAAAACTCACACTTCTTCAGTTTAGCATACAACTGCTTATCTCTGAGGGTCTGTAATACAATACTCAAATGGCCCTCATGCTCCTCTTTACTTCTTGAGTATACCAAGATGTCATCTATAAAAACCACCACAAACTGATCTAGATAGGGCTTGAATACCCTATTCATTAAGTCCATAAAAGCAGCAGGTGCATTAGTCAAACCAAAAGGCATAACTAAAAACTCATAATGCCCGTATCTAGTTCGAAAAGCAGTCTTGGGTACATCTTCACTTCTAACCCTTAACTGATGATAACCAGATCGAAGATCAATCTTAGAGAACACACAAGCACCTTGTAGTTGATCAAACAAATCATCAATCCGAGGAAGGGGATACTTGTTCCTCATTGTCACCTTATTCAACTCCCTATAGTCAATGCAAAGTCTCATTGAGCCATCTTTCTTTTTCACAAATAGAACAGGAGCTCCCCAAGGTGAAACACTGGGCCTGATAAAACCCTTGTCTAATAACTCCTGAAGCTGAACTTTCAACTCCTTAAGCTCCACAGGTGCCATCCTGTATGGGGCCTTAGACATAGGACCTGTTCCTGGTATCAGATCGATGGTGAACTCCACCTCTCTCTCTGGTGGCAAGCCAGGCAAATCTTTTGGAAAGACATCAGGATATTCCCTTACTATGGGTATGTCTTCTAACTTCAAATCACTTTCATTACTCATCACACTAGCCAAAAATCCTTGGCAACCCTTCTTGAGCAAGCTACTAGCTCGCAAGGCTGAGATCATACGCAGTGGTCTGTCCACATGCTTCCCTTCAAAGCTAAACTTAGGCTGACCAGGAATACTAAACATCACCCTTTTCTCAAAACAGTCAACAGAGGCATGGTAGGAAGCTAACCAATCCATCCCCAAAATCACATCAAAATCCTGAAGGTCAAGGAGTACTAAGTCAACTGGCATTTCCCTATAACCAATCATCACAATACAATTTCTAAGCATTCTACTGGCCACAACAGAATCTCCCACAGGAGTAGCAACAATCAAATCAAAGTCCATGCTAGCAACAGGCAAACCCAACAAACCAGCAAAAGATACTGAAACAAAAGAGTGTGTTGATCCAGGATCAATCAAGACTCTAGCAAATAAGGTGTGGATTCGGAGAGTACCTGTCACTACATCAGAAGTGGCCTGAGCATCTCGATGAGTCATTGCAAACACCCGCCCTTGGGCTTTGGGTTTCTGTTTATCCTCCTTATTTTCCTCTTTAGGCTTCCCAGTGATAAACTTCCTATTCTCTGGACAATCTCTGATCAAATGTCCTTGCTTCCCACAACCAAAGCAAGCTCCAGTCTCTCTATAGCATGGCCTACCCCCATGCTTCTTGCCACAAGTAGGACAAATCCCATCCAAATTCTGCGCTGCCTTCCCTTTATTCTGATTTCTTCCTAATGTAGCCCTTCGTTGTGCTTGATTACCATGAGCACTATCACTTCTATTTCGCTTCCTTTGCTGTTCCCTATACTGATGAAGCTCCTCATTATCTTTCTCTGCTATAAGGGCTCTATCAACAACCTCTGAATAGACACCAAGCTTCAGAATAGATATCTTGTTCTTCAAATAAGGCTTCAATCCATCCTGAAACTTTAATGCCTTTTCCTCCTCTGTAGCAATCAACTGTGGGGAAAAACGTGATAACTCTGTAAATTTGGCCTCATACTGAGCCACAGTCATATCCCCCTGTTCCAAACGAATAAACTCTCCCACCTTCTGCCGCCTAACACTGTCAGGGAAATACTTCTTGTAGAAAGCCTCCCGAAATTGTCTCCATGTTATGGGTCCCTGATCATCCAAAAGTCTCCTAGTCATACGCCACCAATGATCTGCCTCTTTATCCAACATAAAAGCTGCATAAGAGGCTTTTTGCTCCTCAGAACAATCAATGACATCAAAGAATTTCTCTATTTTCATAATCCAAGCCTCTGCCTCTGTTGGATCTGAAGTACCAGAAAAGTAAGGGGGACCCAACTTCTTAAAGTCGTCAAAGGAGCTACTCCTAGTAGATGAGGATTGTCCTTGACCATTACTTCCAGTAGCTCTAGCCTGACGCTCAACCAAGCCAGCCAAAGTCCCTAGATATCTATAAAGTCCTTCAGTACTCATAGGGGGCAAAGCCTCAGGTGGAGGAGGTATATCATCATTAGCCTGACTGTTTTGGGAAGATGCAGGTCTCCTTGGTGGCATGGTGTCCTATAAAGCAATAGGTATAACTAAATTAGTCACTAAAGAACCAATTTGAAAATTTCCAAATAAAGAAAGATTTGGAATTTATACTAAATGAAAATAAAACTTAAACAAATGCGTCACTCATCTATCTCCAATCTAAACCAATTCAAATTCCCATCAAGATCAAAACCTAGTGCTCTGATACCACTCTGTCACGCCCTAAGACCCACTCCAAGGGCGTGACGGTCATTTCACACCTCAAACCCGAAGGCTTAAAGTATAATCTGACCCAAACAATCATATTGTAACTGGATGTTACCAATTACCAAATACCTGTTCAGAGTAGCAGAACAAAATCTAAAATCCTCAAATTCAATTTCCAAATAACTTCCAAATATCAAATGATCCAAATGAACATAACTAACAGTTAAAACAAAATCTAACATAAAATCCTAAGTCAAATTCTAATGATGACTATTCCTCAGCCTAGCCATCACTCCTCACCCGAACTAAGAGTACCTGAAAAATTTTCAACAATTGGGAATGAGCTCACAGCCCAATAAGGAATATTAATGCAATTCATGGATCAAATATTTTCATTTCAAATAGGAGGTATCATTTTTTTTTTCTCATCAAATATCAGAGTTTCAACAATACTAATATATTCAAAATTCAACCAACCATTTTCATATCAAATTCAAACACTTTCACATAAGATTCAATCAAATCCATTCAATTTTCATTATTCTGGTTATCAAATATCAAATGCCCAGTTAGGTGGGACTTTTCAAATGGGTGGCTAGCCTCAAATTGTTCCTGGTGGACGGAACCAAACACTACTAGTATTAGTAACCTCCAACCAAACCCCTAGAGGCTGGGGTCCAAATCAATTACATTTCCACCATGAAATGTAAAGGTCAACTATTATATCCCGTTGACAGGGCCGAATAGTCAACTATTATATCCCGTTGACCAGGGCCAAATAAACCAGAGTGATGTTTTTGTTCAAGTATTCAAATTTACACAACATAATATCTCCGTATTTTGTGTCATAAATAAAACAAAATATTCCAACATAATATTTAGTGCAAAACAGTTTGATCCATGCATGGTAACAAAATATTATTTTCTTTTCCACAATTCAAAATAACATATAAAATAATTTAATTTTATAAATATTGCATTAACTTCCCTTACCTCAAAATATGCAAAGACCTTGAAGGAAAAATAACCCTGAAAAGTCTACTCCTCACCTGACACAATAAAAAGACCACTATTACTATTTACCTCAAAATATAAATCTGATAATCCTAAAATTTCTAAATGTTAAGATTAATATTTTTTTATTAACAAAGCAATAATTTAATTACTCTATTCCTTATTTAATTATAATTAATAAATTCTCAATTTTTTTCTAATAACACATTACTAATTTAATTAAATTACAATTTTATTTCATTATAAAATTCTATATATAATATATATATATATATATTGCTAAATCTCTCATTCTATTTATTACAAAAAAAAAAGACCATTATTACTATTATCTTATTTATTAATCTAAAACTAAATATTATTATTATTATTATTATTTTTTAATTAAACAATTCAAAAGCCATTCATGGGTACACCAAACCAAAAAGTAAGTTTTTTTTTTTTTTTTTTTTTTCTTGCTTCTAGCACAGCACGCGTACGCCCCTTTTGTTTTTGTTTTTTTTTCCCTCTTTCCTTCCAGTGATGTGAACACGCATTCTCTTTTTTTTTTTTTTTTTAAATTAACCCTAACCTAAAATCGAAACTTTCCAAAGAAATTTTTTTTTTTTTCATCTAATAAAATTTAAGATCTCCTAAATTCCAACAATAAAATCAAAATCTTAAATTTTTATTATTTTGATATTAAAATGAATTAAAAATAAAATAATCTAACCATAATCTAGATTTGGGGTTTTCCAAAAAAAATATATTTAATGTGTTTGAAATTAATCAATGAATCTAAAATATTAAACTAGGGGTTAGATTCTTACCTATAGAGATCTGTTTTTCAACCTTGAAATCTGACTCCAACTTACGTTCTCTGGAATTCTGCGAACAGGAACTCTATTCAGAAAAGAACGGAAAGAATAAAATTTCTAATTTATACCTAGGGTATTTATTCATAAAATTACCCTTTACCCCTCTTCCTTTTTATTAAATTAATTAATTAACTAATTTAATTATTATTAATAATTTCCTAAATTACCCTTAAAAGAAAATGCTTGGGCGTTACACCTCCTAACTTGGCTTATTCCTCTAAAATTGGTTTATAATAATCACAAATGATTGCCACGTAGGCTTATTATATAATATGTCAATTTATCAAATTAATTACACAAAACACTTTGTAATAATGCGGAGTTCAGAATTTAAAGCCATTAAAGAAAATAAAATAATTTTTAAATAATTTATTTATTAAATTATTTTACTATATTGAACAAATATTAAATTCCAAGCTTCCTTTGTAAAAACTGAGTTGGCCCGCCTAACTATGAATCACAGAAAGGGCGGCAAAACGTCAGGCCACGTTGCAGTTTGGACGGCGGAGATTGGTTGAGACGGGAGACTGAAAGCGAGACCACCAGGTTAAACGTAGCCGCAACTACAAGCAGCTTTTGGGCCCTGCGTCACATGCTCTTGTATTTTCCTTGGCTCTTATTGGGTGGGCCCAACGCTCTGTAAAATAAGAATTAAAAAAGGAACAGAAAATCAACGGGTGGGCCCAATCTTCCCCTCTATCAGCCAGGGCCGAGCCATATTTAAGGGTTACACAAGAAGGTTAGGGCTTCATAGAACCATGCTATTTAAGTATTGTTATAAGAGGCGTGAGACTCCCCATCCATGATGACTCACAACCGGTTGGTTTGGTGGTAACCTTAAAAATCAGCTAATTTGTTTTTGACTTGTTATTAGATTTCAATCAATTTTCTAAATAAAATATTGATTATTCAAATTTATTTGTCTTTTTATATCATAGGAAGAAATAGACGAAGAAAAGAAATAAAAAGAATCCAAATTTTTTGATTTAATGTTGGGAATTGTCCCAAATTCCTAATTAGTAAAGATATTTTTTTTTTGTAAAGAATATTATATATAATATTTTCTAAGTTAATTTATTATTGTAATATTAGATTTCCTTATAGAATAAAGAAAATTATTAAAAATATCTCTATAAACATTTTAGATCATGAGGGGGAAAATGAGATGAAGATAGCCTTGTAAAGACTATACGTGATGGATAAAGAGGTGAGAAAAAAAGGGAGGTATCCAGTGGAACGAGAAGACTCGTTGTAGGGTATAGATACAAGGAGTGGGGAAACATGGGATGTTTTGAGAATCCAATAATTGTATCGGGTTCTATTTTCTGTAATATTCTCTATTGTATAGTGGAATAATTCTCTCTCATCCGTGGACGTATGTATGATTGATCGAACCACGTTAAAGTCTTGTGTAACGTGTGTGATTGTTTTATCTTTGTGTGTTCTTGAATTAACCTTATTTGCAAGAAATATTTCATTGTCACAACATTTAATTTATTATGAAAATTACAAAGAAAGAAAAATAAATTGATGAAAAATAAGGCTTTTGAGTTACCTTCTGAAATGTCCAAGAATTCTGATTGACTGTTACCTTTTAAAATGCCCAAGAATCCCCATTAGTTGTTTCACTAATCAATTTTCTCGCCTCAAATCATGAATGGAACTATGAATACAAGAATCATGCTTTTCTCACAATAAAGAGTCTTAACCTCTCTTTTCAAGGAGAAAAATAGGGAAAATTTCGAGAAAGGGAGAATAAAAATATATTCTTTCTTTTGTATCCAAGGAAAAAGAAAAATATATCCAAGAATTTGCATGTCAAGCCTCCGATTCACATTTTCTAATTGCTTCAGACTGTCTGAGAATGAAAGCAACAACTTTGTGGCAACTACATTAAGGGAAATGCAAAGTCTGGCAAATAAATTACAAATATTTAAATTCCCAATCCAGGTTTCTCTCCTCTCTCTCTTGATCATATTGTAAAAGTAAATCAATTAAATCCTATGGAATAATTCTTATACTCCTTTGAGCATTACTCCTACATTATTTCCATATAACTTGACAATGATTTTCATGACTCAGATGGTGCCATATACTCCACATATTGAATTCAGTACTTCTGTTCCTGAAAGCTGAATTCCTGAGTGGTTTAGCCAACAGAGTATAAGCTCCACAGCAACGGTACATCTGCCTCCAAATTGGTGTAATACTAGGTTGATGGGATTGGCTGTGTGCGCTATTTTTGTAGTTAAGGGTGCTGTACATGATTGCCCTGGTAATATATTTTGTCATTTGAATTTGACTCAAGGTAAAACTTGTCACCTTTTGGCTCCCATCAATCTAGAACACCGGAATTCTTCGGATGAAGGGCACAGATTCCTTAAATCAGATCACATGTGGCTTGGGTATCAACCAATTTCTCGAATTGGGATTGGCCACACCAATTGGCTAAATAGACGGAGTCAGGCTTCATTCCAAGTCTATGGCCCATCTTATGAGGTGAAGAAGTGTGGGGTTCATCCACTATATGAACAAGATGAGAAAGAAGGCAGTCAACCAGAATTTCAGTGCAGCACTACCGATGAGAATTCAAGTATCTTCACTATTAAAGATTACGGTGAGCTTAAAAATTCTCTTTACAATGCTGATATAATGACCCTTTCAACAACTCGGAGAAAATTAAGATCAAAGCCTCTCCAAGGAACCCTTAGGGTGAGCCAATGCTCTTATTTTTCTTTAGATATGCTTTGGGAGGTTATCATGATCTTCAAATTGGAGAAGGCCTCTATGGATGAAAGGCTAGTTGGTTGATTTGAAGTTACTCTTCAATTTGTATAAGCCTAGTTGTGTTGGCTAAAAGTGCAAATTCTGTAATTTGAGTTTTCCTCATTGAAAGTTAGTTGATCTAGTTTAGGTAACATCTAGAAGGGGTGAATAGGTGTTTGAACCTCTTACGCTCAAAAATTAATTTTTTTTTTTTAAATTAATCTGTTTGATTTAGGAAAGCCTAAAAATATTCAATACAAAAATGCAAGATTTTTTACATGAAAAACCACTTATACAACATGCGGATGTAAAATCCATGGGGTCATAAACATCTAATTACAAATCCACTATTCAAAAGTATAGTGCACAGTTTTATCTAGTGGAAGCCATCCCTAAGTCTTACTCCCCATCACCTCTACTATACTTCACATTTGTAGTACAACACCGCTTGTGCTCCTAGTGAATCCTACTTTAGTGTTTGTGGAGATGCAAATTAATCTCTTTCTCAACCTAGTAAAAGTGAAGACAATCATTTTTCAGAGTTTTGGGAACAAGAAGACAAATTAGGTTTTTTTGAAACATTTGCATCAAAAAGAGAAAATCCTCTTTAGACAAGGTATTTATAGCGCTAAGATCCTGGTGGATCGGATTTATAATTTTCCCAAAATAAAGCTTTTTAAAGTTGGAAAATCAAAGCTTCGGAATTGTAGAGAATTTTATCACACTTGAGTGCTCTAGGGAACACTTAACTCAGTTTAAGAACTTGACATTCGCACCAACCTTAATTAACTCTAATTTTTCTTTCTTAGACCTTTCTATACTTACTTTTGTTATTCCAGTTGATCACACGATAACTTCGAGTTTTTTAAAGGAGAGTGAGATATAATCTAAAAAAATCCCTAAGTCAAAATGATTGAAACAAAATTATCAATCTTAAACTATACAAATTAATGTACCAACAGTCAAATAAGAAACCTTGGGTTCATTTAGCAAGAGGGATTTCTATCAAGCATGTTGTGTTTGCTTCAAAAATGACTTATGGTGCCAAATCACAATATGGTGGAATAAGAAAATATATGACTAGTGATGTGATTATTTATTTAAGAAAATTTTAAGGTTAGGTTGTTAGGATATCCTAGGATTATAAATTAATTATGCCTACCTTTTTATAGTTGAAATATTTAAAAATGTTCTTTTTTTAATTTTGATTTATTATAAAAAAAATGAAAGAAAAATAATATATATATATATATATTGAATTTTTATATAGAATAGAAAAAAAATGAAATGAATTAAACAAAACATAATTTTTTTTTCATTCTTTTCCCAACCTCATAGATTCTTTTGCCATTCTTAGACATACATGCATCTTTGATGATGGAAGTACAGAAACAATTTATTTCATGCATGAACCACAAATGTAGAGATACCTTCCCCAACTTTTTAGATGAGATTATAACTATAGAGGTCCTTGTTCATTTTACAAAAATAATTAAATCCATTGGATAAAGAAGAATAACATAATTAAAATGAAGATAGTGAAATTAATGATCATCTTATATAATATTTGTTGAGATGTTTATTTGGTATTACTCATAAAAATGTAGATTAAAGGCATTATTATACAAATATTATTTGATCTAGTTCAAATATAAATGAACTTTCAAAAACACAAAAAGAAAATGAAGATATTAAGAATATTTTTTAAATGGTAAATAATTTGTTCAATTAGAGGTTGGATTCTATATTGAAACAAAAAAGAGAAAAAACTTTTGTTTTGATCATTATACTTGTTCACAGTAATTTAATCATTTACTTTATTAAATACTTAAATATTATTGGAGTTGGGTGGGCGCCCAAGTTGGTGTGACTTAACCCAATCCAACCAAATAAGAGATCAAGGGTGGAGCATTTTCTAGGAGTTGAAACTACTAGAAATTACCCAAAAATCACCCCCAATAAACTTTTCTCTAGAAAAGAAAGATTGAGAGAACTTTGGAAGAAAAGTTCTTTGAAAAAAGAAGGCAAAAGACTTTGTCTTGTGGAACAGAGTGATTCTTGATTTTAGTGTAGTTCCATTCATGGCTTGGGGTAAAGAATTAAATGGTGAAATATCTGTTTGTTTGGTTTTTTTTTTTTTTTTTTTTAGATCTTGGGTATTCCAAAAAGTAATCCAAAATTTTCCTACAAATATTACTTTTGAAATTTATGAACACTTCTCAACTGAGGAAATGTTCAACTACTTAATATTAACTTATTTTCTTTCAACCCTATTAAAAGTGATTTTTCTAATATTAGTTCATATGCATTTAGTTGAAGCATGATTTTTCTTTGCATATCAATATAAAACTAACTAAGTCATTAAGGTCATATTTGGTACATTGGAATGAGGAATAAGAATGAATAGATATTTTTGGTAACCAATTTTAAAAACAATTTCTTATTCTCTAAAACAAAAAAACAGGGAACCATGTTTGACAATCAAAAAATAGAAAATAGTTTTTTTTTGCTTTTAAAAACTATTAATAGGATGTCTTCAAATAACATTTTTTAATTATTTTAAGTTGTTTTTTGAGGGCTATTTTAAAAAATAATTACACAAATATGGGGAATGATAAAAAATAAAGCACTACAAATAAAAATTATCTTTAAAACATATAAACTGGTTAAAAACATTTCAAGTTCCTAAATAGACTTTTTTTTTAAACAAGACATTGAACAATTTTTTTTAAAAAAAAAATTTCTCAAAAATTGTTTTTCAAAATTATTTTTAAAGGCAATTACCAAACATGAGCTTTATTTTGATTCCTATTTTTCCTTGATTAGTAATAAATATGTCCATTCCAATTCTTATGTTTGAAAGCACCAAAGAGTGTAAAGTCGAAATGAATGTTCGTTTCCATTTCAATTTTAGGTAATAATGAGAATGAGAATGGAAAATAAAATTGATTATAATAACTATACACATAACTTAAAATATTTTTTTTTATTTTTAATTTAAAAAAAATCTTTGAGAGTTTCTTTACTGAATAATAAAAGTTGGTTTGATCATGTAGCCACCTAAAGCAATTTCTACTATTTGGGCACAATTTTATTATCAATAAGTCCAAGTAAAATGTTTGTTTATAATTTAAAAAAATATATGTATAATTTAATTAAGTATGCAAAGTATACTATTTAGTTCTATCTTTAAATTGAAAGTGCCTAATTTTTTGAAGAAAGTGAATTTAATTATTGAATTAAATGAACTCCTACTTATCAAATTTTTTTTTATAAAGATGTGATAGATCCTAGGATTTAACTTTGCACTATACTTGATCCTCCTTATTGAACTATTTTTCCTAACTGAGTTTTAAGTTCACTCTTCTCTATTATTTCACTTTTTAGGTACAAGTGATATTAATGAGGAGAAATCGAGTTGAGAAGGGTGTTTCTTTTGAAATCTACTTTACAATTAATTATTTAGGTGTTTTAAATTAAGATTGAACTTATTATTGATTTCTAAAACTCTTTGAATTCTTTGGGATGATCTTTGAATTTATTATTTAGATATTTTTAATTAGTTTTGGGTTAGATTTATTTATTTATTTATGCTCTAATCATTATTATGAATCAATTTAAAGAAGTTGTCAACTAATTACTTGTTGAATTTGTTAGTTAAGGTCATTCACATGTTGGACTCTTGGGTTTCACAAGTGAAATGACCATGGTGTCTTTGATCTTCGAGTGTCACAATTAATATATTTGAAAAACTATTTTCTAAAATATCTTTTACAAATTGCTCATTGTTTTGAAATCAAAATAGTAATTTTCATATTTAAAAAATAGAAACACAATTTTGAAAATAAGGCAAAAATAATCTTCATTTTCAAGAAAAGTTTCTTGTTAAGGTAAAAATATACATTCAAAATAATTTAACCAAATATTGTATAAATATGTATCATACGGAGAAAAAAATTGTATTAAAGCTCCACAAATAGTAGGGAATGTATTCCAAATTTTTAAAAGAAAATGTGAGAAAAAAGTGAAAAAATAAAAAAAGTTTAAATTAACTTGATCAAATTTTTGCACGACTTAAAATTTATTCATCATTTTTTATGTTTATAAATAATTTAAAAATATATAAATCTTTCCATAATTTATTTATATAATGATTTTTCTTTGTATATGATACAATAAACCAAACAAGGAAGTTTGAATTATTTCTTATTTTACTTTTTTTTAGATGATAGTTTTTGTAAGCCAACTAAAACCATTTTAATCAAGATATACATATCATACGAACAAATAAATTATAGATTGCATTTGTTTTGAAAAACATTTTTTTTAAATCTATAATTATTTATTATTATTATTATTATTATTATTATTAAATTGCTTTTTATTGAGAAAAAAATATACTATGACTCCCAATAGATGTTTTAAGTGATTCACAACACACAAGGGGTTGGTATTCTATTTTCAACTATTTACAAAATATATTTTTGTGTTTTTTTTATGGAAGGTTCTGAAATACCAAATTGGGAAACAACTTTGTCCCATCCAGACGAAAACAATAATCATGTTTGCCAAAATCATCTTAAAAAAATAATTTTAAAAAATAATTGGGGAGGTGGAAGAGGCCTCCATCAAGATGTGTGGTGTAGATGCGACAACCGTCATACCATACACCTGGCAACCTTCTGATACGTCAGGATTACTCTGCCTTAGCCATCAAAATAAAATAGATAATCCACCACTTCTATTGGATCCTTGCTGATGAGTGATAAGATTCCCGGATGAATAGTGAACGGTGGGAACGAGAGGAAAGCTATCGCTAACCACCCCCTACTGTGTGGATGGTGGTGGAAACATCTATGACTATATTTACAATTCGGCAACAAGGGAGAAAAAGCAGGTAAAGTAGTTGGAAATTTTACCTCCATTTATCTCCACAGCCCAACATAGCAACAGTGAATGTATTCTGCTGCAATCTTCCAACAATTCATTGAATAAAAAAATAAGAGTAGTCATTATGATGTAAGCCAAATAGAAAAGGCAGTGGATGTTGAAAATGGTGGATGACCAACACCACTTAAATTTCGCATCCAACTGGTAAAATCAAACCTAAATATATGCAAGGAAAGTTGGGCCACATCAATTTATTTTTGGCCTTTTGAATTTGATAGCAGAAGGCAAGATGGGAAGTCACATTACACACCCTCCATTCAAGTGCACAGATAAAGGGAACCACACCTGAAAACCATTTTAATCAAGATATCATATGAACAAATAAATTATAGATTGCATTTGTTTTGAAAAACATTTTTTTTAAATCTATAATTATTTATTATTATTATTATTATTATTATTATTATTATTAAATTGCTTTTTATTGAGAAAAAAATATACTATTGACTCCCAATAGATGTTTTAAGTGATTCACAACACACGAGGGGTTGGTATTCTATTTTCAACTATTTACAAAATATATTTTTGTGTTTTTTTTTTATGGAAGGTTCTGAAATACCAAATTGGAAAACAACTTTGTCCCATCCAGACGAAAACAATAATCATGTTTGCCAAAATCATCGGTTCAACACTAATGATTATCTTAAAAAATAATTTTAAAATAATTCTTAAAAGGAGTTGTCTATGAAAAACAGTTTATACGCGAAGCCAAAATTTTCATGGCTTAATTAATATTTCTTGAAATAATCAATAGAAGACTTGTGAAAGAATATTTTAAATTTATTCTAAAATAACGTGTAAGTAACCTGTAAGAAATTTTCACAATTGTTAGCTGTAAGAAATTTTCACAATTCTAAAATAACGTGTAAGTTACCTGTAAGAAATTTATTCTAAAATAATTCTTCACACATTTGGTTTACTTTAATTTGGTAAGTGATCAAATATCACTATTATCTATAGTGGTCCTGCTCATTGAAGTGGTCAAAGAACATTAAAAACCAATACACATTCAAATCACTTCCTCTTATATTGACACGTGGAGAGGAAGAATAGTATCCCGAGAGAATTATCATGACTATATAATGAATCACATATGAAAGACATACAGCAAAAGTAGTAAGAAAATTGAAGGAGTTGTGTTTAGGAAAAGATAAGAGGCTTTTATTCCAAAGAAGATATCGCTGATCATGAAGGTTTTCCTCTTACAAATTTTAGTATTTCAACTTTTTGGTGGTGGCATCCATTGCCAAGCTTCAACCCGTCGGCATACTTTTGTGGTAAATACTATATATAATTCTAGCCTTAAAGTCACCTTCTGATCATAATATTTAGGGAGCAGTATGACTCTCATTTTCCCTCATAAGACCCCTTACCCTGGTGTCGTTGAGTTGTTCATGCATGCTATCAATTTTTAAGTGGTTATACACTTGCATGAATGGATCGATGCAACTATTCATGCATGTAATATTTCTTTTGGGATGAGGTTGGTGGTTAACTTTTAATTGGTTGCAGGTGAGGGAAGCTTCATATACAAGGCTTTGTAGCACCAAGGACATCTTAACAGTAAATGGACAATTTCCGGGACCAACTATATATGCTATGAAAGGAGAGACGATCATTGTTGACGTTTATAATAGGGGAAAAGAAAATCTCACCATTCATTGGTAGGTCTTGAGAGTGTCTCAGAGAAAGAGCGACGACAGCATACCTACATGGCATGCATTCTTTTATTTCTAAGAGGGGGCTGCAATATATTGCTTTGCAAATAGAGTCAAATTTAAAACAATACTTTAGGGTTATTTGCTTTAGTTCCATTGAAATATAGTTGATGCCGCTTGTTACTATGATAATATGTTGTTGCATGCCATCTTTTGTTAGTTCGAAAATACGTACTAGTTTTAACGTATTGTTATTGTTTTGCAGGCATGGGGTGAACATGCCTAGATATCCATGGACAGATGGTCCCGAGTATATCACACAATGCCCAATTCAGCCAAGGTCAAAGTTTAGTCAGAAGATCATCCTTTCCTCTGAGGAAGGCACTTTATGGTGGCATGCTCATAGTGATTGGACCCGAGCCACCGTTCATGGAGCTATAATTGTCTATCCCAAGAATGAAACCAAGTATCCTTTTCACAAACCTAATGCAGAAGTTCTCATCATATTAGGTATAAGTGTTGTTAGTTTTAAATGTTAATTTACATATTATGAATTAACCAACAAAGCAAAGTCTAAAATTATTGGAGTTGTTAAAATGCAGGACAATGGTGGAAGATTGATGTGAATGCGATTCGAGATGAAGGGCTTGCAAGTGGAGTTGACGCCAATGCCTCTGATTCTTTATTGATAAATGGACAACCTGGTGATCTACTTCCATGCTCAAAATCAGGTACAAATTAAGTTTAACTTCCCATTTTAAAATTGTACACGATTTCATTTTCTTGTATGTTGACCATATTACTTTTTCTTATTAACATCAACATATTTAAAGCTTAATGCTACAAAAGAGGAATACAACTATGAGGATAGTAAAGCCATGATTTAACACATGAGAAAAGGCTAGTCCAAATATAATTTTGAACTATGGAGCCAAATTTACACCCCTAATCAATCAATTACTTCATAATTGGTGGATCCTCATGGAAACTTTTTCTTTTTTCTTTTGGCTAGTCATAAGTATACAACTTTCCCTTTCTAATTGCAGGCACATTCAAGCTAACGGTGGATCATGGAAAGACCTATCTACTTCGCATAATCAATGCTGCCTTGCACGAGGCTCTCTTCTTCTCCATTGCCAAGCATAAAATGACCGTGGTTGGAACAGATGGTAGCTACACGAAACCATTGACACTAGATTATATCACAATATTTCCTGGCCAAACCTTCGATGTCTTACTAGAAGCTAACCAACGCCCGGATCACTATTACATGGCAGCTATATCCTTTTCCCTTGCCCCGACAGGTCGTAACATTTATGATAACACAACCACCACAGCTATTGTACAGTACAGGGGATACTACACTCCATCTTCACCTCCCTTCTTGCCTCATTTACCTGCATACAATGACACAAATGCATCGGTTCAGGTCATGGCCAACCTTCGAAGCTTAACAGATGCAGAACATCCTTGCAATGTCCCATTGAGCACGAGCACTAAACTGATTTACACTGTTTCTTTAAACTCGTACCCATGCGTCAATGATTCATGTTCAGGGCCAAATGGGACGCGGTCTGCCGCAAGTATAAACAACATAAGCTTCCATACCCCTACAATTGACATACTGGAAGCTTACTATTATAACATTAGTGGTGTATATGAAGATAAATTTCCTAGCATTCCACCAGTGGTGTTTGATTTTACAGCTGATTATCTTCCATTACTCTATCAGTTGCCGAGCACCGGAACAGAAGTAAGGGTTCTCGAGTATAACTCTACAGTGGAGCTTGTTTTTCAAGGGACAAACTTGGTTGGAGGGGCAATCCACCCCATGCATCTCCATGGACACAGTTTCTATGTTGTTGGATGGGGATTTGGGAATTTCGATGAAAATAGGGATCCTATGCGCTACAATCTGGTGGATCCTCCCCATCAGAATACCATCTCTGTTCCTAAGAATGGTTGGGTTGCAATCAGGTTCGAGGCCTCCAACCCTGGTATGTTGCAAGCACTCATGTCCTCTATTTAAAAAAAGAATAAAAAATACAACCCTTGAAACTGCCAACCTACATACTAAGGAAATAATTTTTCTTAATATTACAATTAAGTTAGGTGTAATGTTGTGTATTTTCTCTATTGCAGGAGTGTGGTTCATGCACTGCCATGTAGAAGAACA
Organism: Vitis x doaniana; assembly: GCA_030345155.1. Taxonomy (NCBI): domain Eukaryota; kingdom Viridiplantae; phylum Streptophyta; class Magnoliopsida; order Vitales; family Vitaceae; genus Vitis; species Vitis x doaniana. The sequence continues at coordinate 26,769,293 of CP128326.1, read as the reverse complement.
TCTGACTTGGGCTATGGCAACTGCATTCATAGTGAAAAATGGTAAACACCTAGAAGCTCAAATGTTGCCTCCTCCATCCGACATGCCACCATGTTGAAGCTGCAAAGAAATAACATGCCAAAGATTTCATTGAATATTCGTATTATTTAGCTTTCATGATTTATTTTCTGTTCAATAAATACAATGCTAAGATGCCTCCCAATGCCATGTCCACAATAGATATATCTTGGTTTGACAACTTTTGGCTATTCCAATTTCTTTGGACATGATAAAATATCATGTTGTATTAGAAAAGTTTGGAATGGGATAGTTTAAAATTATCTTGATTTGACAATTTTTTGGCTTATCCATATTTTATTCAAATTCCGTAGAAGGTTAGGTATCATATTAATAATTAAAAAAATTTATAAATGATATAGTTTAGAGTAATTGACTTATTCTTACATTTTAAAATTAGACTATGATATAAATGGATACTTGTGAAAAAGGTCATAAAATGGTTTATTTAATTTTTTAATTTTATTTTTACATCTAAAAATATTTTACAAATAAGATAATTTTTATGAAGTCTTATACAGTTGAGATAAAGTCGGTTCTTTTTTCTTTTTTTAAAAAATTAAAATAAACATTTTTTCCTAAAGTTAAAATAATTTGTATATAATTTATATTTTTACCTTCTATTTTAATAACAATATCACAAGATCTACACCAAGATAAAGGAAAAGGAAAAAAAAAATCACCCATTTCCATTGCATGGGCACAAATTGAGCCTAACCCACATTGAAAGAACTCCAAATATGATTTTTAGTGATTTGATTACTTTTCAACTCCTTTTTTTTTTCTTTTACATTAAGGTAAACCCTTTTTTGCTTCCTTAAATTAAAATAACTAGTAAAAAAAATCTCTGGTTTTTGTAAATTAAAACGTAGGAGTTGATCATTTGAATTTATGGTTTAGAGAAAAGACACTTACCAATTAACTAAGTTGTTGCAAACCAAACCCTCCAAGTTGGCAGGAAGGTTGTAGAGTCATGAGTGGTGTGCTAAAAAATATTAAATAATAAACTTTGGTTTTATGGACTTGGAATATTCCAGCTGACATTCCAATGGTATTGAATTAAGAAATAAATTAATAAATTATTCATGGACTATTGTCTCATTTTCTTCGATCATCAGTTGTTGTGGTTGGAGTTGAAGAAGCAATGCATAACAATGTCAGAAGCGAAGAAAGGTTGAGAGAGGCCAAAATTTCACACTACCTTTACCTAATAGATAGAGTTAAAAGGAATAAATTTGGGCATGATCTAATTAAATTAAACTTTATATAAATAAGCTATAAATTCACTTTTTTTCTACTAAATAAGCTATAAATTCACGAATAAAAGATTTTTCTATTTAACTCTTACCATATCACCTTGTTTCATTGTCTTTATTGTTAGATTTTCCATTTTAAACATTTTTTTTTCTTTTGAAAACTATTTGTTCCATTGTACTTTGAATCTTTTATGATCAAATATTTAAAAACTTACAAGATTTGTTGATTTAGTAATTATTTTATATTTTAAGTCTAAGAAATACAATTGTGAACCCGCATTTTTCATCTGTGTCCCTACTTGACGGTGAGACTTGTTTTTATTGTAAAAAACTATATATTTTTTTTAAAGTTGGAGTCGTTACTTATTTTTGTTTATTTTTAAAAGAAAATAAAATAAGAAATAAAGCCCTAGTGTAACTACATTTTTAAAGAAAAGACGTATTAGCAAAAATCGAGTCTGAATCTAGAGGTTAGGTTACCTATTGGTAAGGTACCATAGTAATACCATTTTAAGCCTTAAAAATGTTTTTACTAAGCACGTAAAAGATAATTATGATAATTAATTAATCAATCATGGATACTGAAAAAAAGAATAATACAAGTACATGAAATAATGCAAAAGAAAATTATAAGGATATGTAAAAATAATACATAAGAAATGCATAAAATAACTTATTTGAAAAATTTTATAATTTCAAATATCATAATACAATTTTCAGAAATTTTCAAAGAATTCATTTATAGTGAGACGAAATTTCGTCCTCCATTCCCACATCAATCATTAATGATGTAAATTAATTTAAATGATTTTCCAACAAAATGATTTTCACGGCATTCCATGTACTTTCCTTGTTCCTCGGAGACGTGTCATGCTGAAGTATTGTGGGCATCACATGTGTGGGTGAATGGGTGGATGGTTGGAGTCAAACCTCTTTCTTACATTTAAAATTAAATAATAATTAAAAATATTGAAATCCATTTTTATTTTTTATATATGGAGACTAATTTGTAAACAATTGAAAAAAGTCCGGATCCAGTAGAGACCATTGACAAGAATTGTAGCACACAGAACCCCCACCTTGCAAGGGAGATTCCATCGCTGTCTTTCCACTAATCTGTGTTCTCCTGCAATTTCTTTTTACTTTTTATGAAGAAATTGCATGTATTTAAGCTGAGTTAAAGTGAGTCCTCATAGTAGGAGCGGATGGCTTTTGCAAATCCTCAAAGTCAAAAAGCGTCTTCTTCTTCATCTTCCGTTTCTATTCGTGGATGGAATTACGATGTTTTCTTGAGCTTTATGGGTGAAGATACCCGCCATAATTTTACAGATCATCTCTACAGAACTTTGAATCGGAAAGGGATTCCTACCGTTAGGGAAGATGAAGAGCTTCCAAGAGGAGAAGAGATTGCAGCAGAACTTTTAAAAGCTATTGAAGAGTCAAGGATTTACCTCATAATTCTGTCAGAAAACTATGCCCGTTCTAGGTGGTGTTTGGAAGAACTGACAAAGATCATGGATTGAAAACTTTTTTGTAGGTTTCTTTGCTTCAGTGGGCTCAATCACTTTATAAAGTGTTTCCAATTTCTATTCCATTTCTATATTATCTTAGGCTATGTTTGGTTCTAGAAAATTGAAGAAAAATGTGAGGAAAATAAAATAAAGAGAAAAAAATAGAAGAAAAAAAAAAGTTTAAACTTAATAAATTATTTTTATATGCTTCTTCAACCTCATTTTACTTATGTCCCTCTATTATATAAAGATTAAATAATTTTAAAATATATAACGTTTTTACAAATTTTAATCATATTTGATTTTCTTTTGTATTTCTCATGGTGAAACCAAACATAAGAATGTTATTTTCCACGTTAAAATTAAGTGGGTGGCCCACTAACCTAGTGTTTTAATTTTTTATCCACTTATAAAAGTTTTTTTAGCCAATTAAAAGAATGTCCAAAATAGTTAATAACTGTTGTAAGGATATTTGCCCTTTGATGGTGTGGGTAAATAAGAATAAAACAGTTATTAGAATAACACGTTCAGAACAATTTTCTAAACAATTATTCTTGGCCCTCTTCTCCTATCTATAAAAGAAAGATACAGAACCCCCTTTGTAAGTAAGTTCTCTTCCATCAATTAAAGGAAATAATTCTGTGTATTAAAATTTGATAAGGAGAAGAAGAGATAAAAAAATTTAAGGTTTATAAATTGAAGGGGATCTCTCGATTTAACATGGTTGCGTGTTCTTCAAACGGTATGTAATCAATTCTTTAATTTTCTTGAGATGTGTTGAATTCAACGATCTTGAATTTGTGTGTTAATTTCCGCGTTAAATACTAACAATTGGTGTCAGAGCCAAGTTGAATTCAAATATTCAGAATCATTGTTTGATAAGGATTAAATTTTTGAGATTTTATCTTCGATAAATTGGTCTCATCAAAACGAATAGGAGAAAATCTAAACAAAATAAAGACCAGCCTCAGCGCGTAGAAGGAAGGCACTGTGTCTTCCTTGCAACCCCGATTAGAGCGATGCCGTCCAAGCGTCGTTTCATTCTGGGCGCCGCTACTAGTGACGGGGGTGACACTTGCGATACTGGTGAGGGGCGCCGTTTTAGTGCTAGTCCGATGGTCAGAAGAGATGTCATTTGGCGCTGTTTCAGACATTCAAGAAGTGTCATTCAAGGCGCGCAACAAGGCAATTCTAGGCACCCTTCAGGCACCAGTCCTGGCGCCATTGGAGGCACCGTTTGCAGCGCCATTCCAGGCATGCTTCAGGCGCCACTTTTCAGGCGCTCCAGCGACGTCGTATTCAGGTGCTCCAAAAGCGCCATTTCAGGCGATCTATACGACGTGCAGACACTATTTTTCAGGCGTTTCAAATGCCGATGAGAAGCGCCAGTTTTGGGCACTACAGGCGCCGTTCGGGGATCGTTCTCTAATGCATTATTAGACAATTTATAAATGTAAGGTTAACTAGTTTAAATAGTTGCCAAAGTAACCTAAATTAGTGAGCCTCATATTTATTAAATTGCATAAAAGAATAAAGGGAGACTTGTAAAATTCTTAATAATTCTCTTTATAATTAGGAGAATGAGACTAGCCCAAAGAAGAGTTAATTTCTACTAATTATTAGTTAATGCTTTTATTTTGTGTTGCTTAGAAAGGTAAAATGGATACCCAAAGGTAACATATAAATGACACAAAATAGTAAAGTATTTTAAGCTCCCTCCAAGTGAACACTGGATATGTTAAAATTTACCCAAAGGAGAATTTTAACAATATCAATAGTTCATTGTTATTTATTTTATACTTGAGGCCTTATTGTAAGCATTGTTCTATTTTGTACAATTCCCACTTCGTTACACTCTCTTGCATCTGGAATGATTGTTTTTTATGGGTCGAGCTTTTCTGAATGGTATGAAAGGGTTCAATTCTCACTGGCCGTATTAGATCTTGACCTGGCTTTAATAACTGATAAACCTCTTGAAGCTACGGATGACAGTACTCCAGAACAGGTGGAACAATCAAAAGCCTGGGCAAAATCAAACAGACTAAGTCTGATGTTTATGAGAATGACTATTGCCAATAATATCAAAACCTCTCTCCCTCAAACCGAGTTTGCTTCGGAATTTCTGAAATCTATTGAGAAGCACTTCAAACGCACTGATAAGTCCCTTACAAGCACATTGATGGCTGAATTGACCACCATGAAATATGATGGTCAGAAAGGTATTCAGCAACATATTTTAAACATGACTGAAAAGGCTGCAAAGCTTAAGGCACTAGGCATGAGTATGGATGAGTCCTTCTTGGTACAATTTGTCCTTAACTCACTTCCATCACAGTTTGCTCCATTCAAGATCCACTATACTACTAACAGCGATCAGTGGAACTTGAATGAGCTCACTAGTAAATGCATATAAGAGGAAGTGAGATTAAGACAAGAAGGACATAATCTTGCCCTTGCTGTAACTCATGGAGTCATGAAGAAGTAAGGAAAATTCAAAAATGGAAAGAAGTTTCCACCTAAGAAAAGTGGACCTGGGGAAGGTAGCCAGAGTCGTGATGGAAAATTCACGGTAAGTTGCTACTTTTGTGGCAAAAAAGAGCATGTGAAGAAGGACTGTAACAAGCACAAGGCTTGGTTCAAAAAGAGAGGTATAAATCTTTCTTTTGTATGTTATGAATCCAATCTTGCTGAAGTTCCTTCAAATATTTGGTGGATTGATTCTGGAGCCACAACTCATGTGACTAATTTAATGCAGGGATTCCTTACAACCAGGAAACTGAAGAAAAGTGAAAAGTTCCTCTATATGGGAAACCATCTCAAGGTCAAAGTGGTAGCTGTTGGTACCTATTGCTTACTCTTAGAGACAGGTCATCGGATGGATCTTTTAAACACTTTTTACGTACCTTCTATTTCTAGGAATTTAGTTTCTTTGTCCAAATTAGATGTTGCTGGATATTCTATTTTATTCAGTTCTAGACAATTAATTGTTGTTAAATTCTGTTATAGTTGGTTTTGGTATTTTATGTGATGGTTTATATAAAATTTCCTTGAATCATGAATTTGCACAAGCTTTGGTAACCCTACATTCAAATGTTGGTTCAAAATGTGGCTTAATTAATGAAAATTCTTCGATCTTGTGGCAAAGAAGATTAGGGCATATCTCTAGGGAAAGAATTGAGAGATTAGTGAAGGAAGGAATTTCACAAAATCTTGACTTCAATGATTTTCAGGTATGCCTGGATTGCATAAAGGGAAAGCAAACTAAACATACAAAGAAAGGTGCCACAAGAAGTAATGAGCTTCATGAGATAATTCATACGGATATTTGTGGACCACTATCTGTTCCATGTTTTACAGGAGAGAAATATTTTATCACCTTTATAGATGATCTATCTCGTTATGGTTGTGTTTATCTAATGCATGAAAAGTCTCAGGCCATTAACATATTCGAGATGTTCATTACAGAGGTCGAGACACAATTAGATAAACAGATTAAAATTGTGAGATCAAATCGAGGTGATGAATATTGTGGTAGATACGATGAATCAGGACAAAATCCTGGTCGTTTTGCTAAATTCCTTGAAAAACGTGGCATTTATGCTCAGTACACAATGCTTGGTACGCCACAACAGAATGGTGTTGTTGAAAGACACATTAATGCAAATGGTTAGGAGTATGATGAATTACTCTTTTGTACCTATTTCATTATGGCGTGAAGCCTTAAAAACCGCAATGTATATCTTGAACAGAGTTCCTAGTAAGACAGTTCCAAAAACTTCTTTTGAGTTATGGACTGGTAGGAAACCTAGTTTGGGACACATACTTATATGAGGTTGTCTAGTGGAGGCAAGAATCTATAACCCACATGAGAAAAAGCTTGATTCGAGAACGATATTTGGATATTTCATTGGCCATCCGGATAAATCGAAAGGGTACAAATTTTACTATCCTAACCACAGTGTAGAATAGTTGAAATCGATAATGCCAGATTCTTAGAGAATAGCGAAATCAATGGGAGTAGTGAACCAAGAAAGGTAGATATTGAGGAGATAAGAGTGGATATCTCACCACCCTTTTTACCTCAAGAAATTATTACCCCTCAACCTGTTCAACAAGTTGAGGAACATGAGCAACATAATAGAGATGCTTCATTACCACCAGAAAATATTGCCATTGAAAATGCTGTAGAGCCACCACAACAGGCACCTTTGAGGAGATCTCAAAGAGAAAGGAGACCTGCCATTTTAGATGATTATGTGGTGTATCTATAGGAATCTGAATTTGATATTGGGATAAGGAATGATCCAGTTTCGTTTTCACAAGCCATGGAAAGTGATGATTCTAGTAAATGGATGGAAGCTATGAATGAAGAGTTGAAATCTATGGCCCATAATGGTGTCTAGGATCTCATCAAATTGCCTAATAGTTGTAAACCCGTCGGCTGTAAATGGGTCTTTAAGACAAAGCGCGACACTAAAGGCAATATCGAACGATTTAAGGCCAGACTTGTGGCCAAAGGTTTCACTTAAAAGGAAGGTATTGATTACAGAGATACCTTCTCTCCAATTTTCAAGAAAGATTTGCTTAGAATCATCATGGCACTTGTAGCTCATTTTGATTTAGAGCTACATCAAATGGATGTGAAAACTGCATTCTTAAATGGGAATTTGGATGAAGATATCTACATGGAACAACCTGAAGGGTTCGCAAAAAAAGGAAATGAACACCTAGTTTGCAAATTAAAGAAATCCATTTATGGTCTTAAACAAGCTTCTAGACAATGGTATATTAAGTTCAATAATACCATTACATCTTTTGGATTTAAAGAGAACACTGTTGATCAGTGTATGTATCTGAAAGTTAGTGGGAGCAAATTTATGTTTCTGATACTATATGTGGATGATATTTTGCTTGCTAGCAGTGATCTTGGTTTATTACATGAAACCAAGGAACATCTCTCTAAAAACTTTCAAATGGCTGATATGGGTGAGGCAAACTATGTTATTGGCATTGAGATCTTTTAGGGTTCGATCTCGAGGAGTGCTAGGTTTATCTCAGAAAGGATATATTGATCGAGTCTTAGAGAGATTTAATATGCAGTCATGTTCATGGGTGTTGCACCTATATTGAAAGGTGACAAGTTAAGTAAAAAACAATGCCCAAGAAATAACATGGAAAGGGAGTAAATGAAGAAAATTCCTATGCATCAACTGTGGGAAGTTTGATGTACGCTCAAACATGTACAAGATCGAATATCAGCTTTGCTGTTGGCATGTTAGGAAGATACCAAAGTGATCCAGGACTCGAACACTGGAGACCTACAAAAAGGTGATGAGGTACTTACAAGGGACAAAGGATTATATGCTCACATATAAAAGATTAGAACAATTAGAGATTGTCGGTTACTCGAATTCTGATTATGGTGGTTGTCTCGATAGCTTAAAGTCAACTTCAGGATTTGTCTTTATGCTGGCAAATGGGGCAATATCGTGGAAGAGAGAAAAACAATCAATTACTACTTCATCCATGATGGAGGCTGAGTTTGTTGCTTGTTTTGAAGCCTCAAGTCATGCTTTATGGTTGCGGAATTTTATCTTAGGACTTGGTGTTGTCGACTCTATTGCTAAACCTTTGAGAATATATTGTGATACACCACAACTGTTTTCTTCTCTAAGAATGGCAAATTTTCTAATGGATCAAAACACATAGATTTAAAGTATTTAGTTGTTAAAGAAAGAGTCCAGAAACAACAAGTGTCAATTGAAAATACTAGGACCACACTTATGGTTGCTAATCCATTAACTAAAGGATTACCTCCAAAGGCATATTTGGAACATGTTATGAGGATGGGTCTTTTGAGGAATCCATAATATGTATGATAATAAATGGTGGTTATGTAATTGACAATTTGCGCATTAAAGATTGTTTCTATTTATTCTTGTTTTCAATTATGGGTGCACGTTTTATTGTTTGATAAACAAGAATTGTCCTGATAAGACAAATTACAGGGCTTGTTTGGCATTAAGGACTGGGTTAGTTAGGGTTATTGATGTGTGGTGCATGGAATGAAACATGACATTATGGTTATGTGACCGTCATGACTCGCATTTGTTTAGATCCAGTATTATGGTATATGATTTTGGACGTATTGGCTAAGTTTATTGAAATCGTGATCACATGTCAAATTTATTTTCTAATATATATTTTATATATAAAAGTATATATATTATAGTTTTTATAATCGGTTTAGTGGGCCAAGGGGAGAATGTTATTTCCACATTAAAATTAAGTGGGTAGCCCACTAACCTAGTGTTTTAATTTTTTTATCCACTTATAAAAGTTTTTTTAGCCAATAAAAAGAATGCCCAAAATAGTTAATAACTATTGGAAGGATATTTACTCTTTGATGGAGTGGGTAAATAAGAATAAAACACTTATTAGAATAACACGTTCAGAACAGTTTTCTGAACGGTTATTCTTAGCCCTCTTCTCCTACCTATAGAACAAAGATACAAAACCCCTTTTGTAAGTAAGTTCTCTTCCATCAATTAAAGGAAATAATTCTATGTATTAAAATTTGATAAGGAGAAGAAGAGATCAAGAATTTAAGGTCTATAAATTGAAGGGGATCTCTCGATTTAACATGGCTACGTGTTCTTCAAACAGTATGTAATCAATTCTTTAATATTCTTGAGATGTGTTGAATTCAATGATCTTGAATTTGTGTGTAATTTCCGTGTTAAATACTAACAAAGAAAACCATTTTTCTTAGCACATTTTTTCTTTCCTTAGAACTTTCTGGAAACCAAACATAGACTTACTACGTGATTAGCATATACGTTTACTTTTAGTTGATTTTTTTCTTTGGCCAACATTTTCTTACCATAGTGGAAGCATTCAACATTGTTCTATTTTAATTCTTTGTAGTGCATTTCATATTTTTCTTCTCAAACTCTATTTGTCAACTTCTTTCTTACTACCTTTCTTGGTTCATTTTCTATTCTTTCTTTTGTCTCAAAGCATTTTGCTATCTTTATTTACTTATTTATTTATTTTGCTTTTTTTTTTGTAAAGAGAACTCCCTCTTCAATTTTGGATGAACTTTGGCTGATATGCTTAGTTGAACATCTTGATTAGCTAATATTAGTCTTTCTAACTCTAATAAAGATGGTTAAGTTGGCAAACCATGAATTATTGTATTCGATTATGAATCATGTACTCTCTACACATTAATTTTAGCTTTAGGATTTAATTATCAAATTTTATGAGCTAGAAATTTTACCTTGAGAAGAGACATTATCATTTCACCTTTAAATTTTCCACTTTTTCAATGCATCAATTGACATATTCTTGAGGTAAAGTTGTGTCCTTGCTATTAGCAAAAACATTTCAAAAAATCCTTCTATTAAGGTAAAGAAACACTTCAATCAATCAATAAGAGATTCACATAAACCAATTAATTTGATTCAAGCTTAAAGATAAAAGTTGAATTCAATTTCACATTATTTGTTATGATCATGTTATAGTGTTGAAAAGCAATCACACAATTAAACACAAATCATTAATGTGGAAAACCTTGTCTCAAGGTGAAAAGCCGTCGGAGCATTCCCGACTACCAAACTCTACTAAATCAATTATCAATATATAAGTGAACCATTTTATGAAAAGTGAGTTCTAATTTCAATCTCTCATCTCTTCCTTCCTTGTGATCTCTAATTGACCCAAACTTGATTTTCCATAGCTTGATGTTGCATTGAATCACTTTGGAATCACTTTGAGCTTAATCTTCTTACTTGGAAGTTGATTCACATGTTAGGACCTCAAAAACGCAAATTGGGAGAAGAAAGACATAATCACTTTGAGGGGATACCCAACACTAATAGTTTTGTATAAGATTACTTAAGCCAAGGGAAAAATAGTAATTCATTGATTTCAATATTGCATTGATTTCCCTATTTAAATTTCGCCTTGTAGAGATTAAAATATCATAAATTATAAAAATATCAATTGTTGAATTTTTAGAAGTATCAAATTTATTAGAAAAAAATTTAGTCAAAAAAATTAATGAGATAAAAATTGATCAAAACACATAAATGCTGGAAAAAAACATTAAGGAATGATAAAATGAGTAATAACGTATTTGTTGAAGTTATTTTATTGAAGAAAATAGTATATTTATGATGACATTTATGATACGTAACAATAATTTTCAAAATTAAACTTGAAGACGTCTTTAATATTAAAATGATAATCCATTTAATTTGGATATATTCAAGGATATAAAAATAGTAATATATATAAAAATAGCAATATATAATTATTTTTTATTTAAAAATATTTATAATGTATATTTTTCTCATATTTAATTATAAATTTTATTAAAAACTTAAAAGTGACGATCATGTTTTCCTTATTTTATTTACAACAAAAGATATAAAAATTATCTTGATGATTTTACATTTTTAAAAATCACTTAAATCAAATTTGAAAATGAAAGTTTAATGTCTCATATCGTGAAACTACCAATGGTAGGGGTAGCTAATGGGTTGTATAGGTAGTTCTTAGATTTTAGCCTAAAAATTACCAAATTTTTTAATGAATTTTTTAATTAGATTGATAATTTTTAAATAATTCAGTAACTCCACTCACATAAAGAAATATGCAATATACATGGAAAACCTCACACAAAGTCTCCCAAAGACTTTATGAATGTAAAAAATCATGGGATTAGAGATTCCAGGGGTAAAATATCCCTTAATCATGAAGAATAAGTACATAAATTTATTTGATAGTTGCTATTATTTGAGACTTATACTCTAGTACCTACTCCTAACTTCATGTTAATGGTGTAAAACTTTTGTGCTCCTTAATGGACTCCTCAATACCTTAAGGAGGATGCAAGAGTCTACTACAAAGCCTTGAACATTGGTAAATTAGTTTGAGAGTTTTGGGTTAAAAGCAAAAAGTAGTGACTGTAGGCTTAGGGTACATCACGATCAAATAACAAATCACAATTTATATATATATATATAAACACACACACATGGGTGAAACCTAGTGCAGTTAGGATAAGACTTCAAAATGATAATTTCCAAACAAACACAAATTTGTAAAATGACTAAAATTTGAAACTTGCAAATTGTCCAAACTGGGTAATTTAAGGCTTGAATGCTCAAGCACCTTTTAAGTAAAGCTTGAGCGACCCTTGTCAACGCTTGTCCACTCTTAAGAAATACTTGAGTGATTGATTAGGGTGCTTAAATGCTCAACTTTAGAATTCTATTTTTCAATTAAACTAAACACTCAATTTTCAATTTCCTAATCTCAACTTTATGCCTTCCTAAAAGTCATTATCCTTTTCATAACCCACAATACTTGTATTTTCCCAAGTTGATTCTATTACAACTTTGAGTCTTCACAAACAATGTAAGCCATAAGAAAGTATGCATAACCTTAAACTAGGATAAGTAGAATAAAACAATCAATTTTATCTAAATAAAATAATGTAGAGTATTAAAAAAGATAATTAAAATTAATTTATTTACCAAAGTTTTATTTTAATATTTAATTGTGTGCATGGATATTTACTTAAATATAACATATGCAAGTATTGATAATAAGTGCAACTTGACAACGTTTTTCCATGAAACTCAAGCTATTGTAGAGGTTGTATAAGGGTATGATAAGGGACAAAAGTGATTTTATTGTATGAGATAATATATAACAACCATTATAGTTTGTTTCCCTTTGAAAGGTGGTAGACGTTCAGCAAAATCCATGGAGATATTAAAACATCTTGTGAAAAGCAATGCTTTTAGCAAACCTTATTAATTGCATAGCATTAGGAAGGCGTTGGAGTTTATGGTTATTAATACCTTTCAAATTAATATATATATATATATATATATAATCATAGAAGAAAGTGAGCAATCTCTTCTAGTCATTGCAATGCATGGTTGCTATATTATATAATGAGGTTTGACTTAGTCATAGGAATGATTGAGCTCACAACTTTCATATTGACACATATTATGTTAGACATGGATCATTAATTAGATAACTTTACTAAATGACTTTTCTGAAGTGTTAAACTTGCCTAGTCTCTTAATTTTGAAATGATTAATGGATTCAAGGTTCTTGCTTCTTTATTTCTTTAACATACAACACATTATGCCACAAACTTATTTATTTCACTTAACATACCTTTCTAATAAAAAGTTGTTGATGCTCACCTATAAATCTGAGAGTAGCCTAAAGGACTAGCCGTTGAAGAAGCATGAAATTGATGGCTTCATTAATCACTCATAGTAGGAATTTTTCTTCACATTTTTCTTTTTTAGGCTTAAACATTCCTTGCATAGTATCTTATAAGCTATGTGAAAACTCATGTCATTATCATTGAAGTCACTTAACTCACTTAAAGGTTTTTTAAGGAAGGTTATCTATTGACATTTGTCACAAAGGCAATGAAGTTAATGCACTCACAACATTCATTTGATTTATTTTCACTTGTTTAATTAGACTCGAATTCACTCCAAGTTGTTTGTATGACTTTTTTATCCTTTGAGGGACATTCAAATGCAAAATGACCCTCTTCACCACATTTAAAACATTCAATTTGAAGCACTTTTTCCATTTCTTTCTCCATATTTTTCTCTTTTCCCATTGATCTTCTCTTTTTTTTTTAGCATTATTTAATTTTTTTTCTCGGATTTTCTTAATTTCATATACTTCTTGAATTTTTTTAGCAAACCTTTTAAATTTTCACTTTGACATTTTCTCACATCATCACTTTTTGAACTTAGAGACTATTCTTTAATAGCATTTAAAGCAACTAATTTCCCTTTCCTAGGTGATTCAAGGTTCATCTTTAACAATTCCACATCCTTAAACTCCTCAATGGCAATCACATTTGCTCTAAATCTCTTTGAGAGAGAACTTATTTTTTATTTTATTTTATTTTTTTAACTTTAAAGTTAAGAATAGGTTCTCCAAGATTAAAACTAGAATTCATACTATCCATCAATTTTGTATGAAAATCTCTTAATGGTCTCAAACTTAAGGTCAATATTTGAAGTTTGGACACTTTAACAACATTAGTTCTTTCATGAGTCACTTGGAGAATATCCCAAGCCCCCTTAGCCAAAGTGCATGTAGCAATCTTTCAAAATTCATCCATGCTAATGACATTGAAAATAAATACATGACCCTTGCATTGTTCTTATTATTAGCATCATTTTCACTTCTATACCATTTCAAATTAGGCTTGACAACATTTGTTAGTCTATCTTCTCTATCCAACACCTTAGATGGAGACCAACCAAATTTAATGGTGTTTCAAACCTTTTTACTTTGTATTTTGAAAAAATAATATATTCTTACTTTCCAATGAGAATGATTTTTGCTAATTAAAAAAAAAAAAAAAGTGGTCTCCCAATAGAAGTACCCTCTTGATGAGGTTTCATATTTGAGATTTAACTACTAAAAATGATTTTTGTAGCATAAACCCAATCTAGTACTAATTGTGAATAAATCTCAGCTATGAATTACACCTATAGGGAAGCAGGGGTGTGGTGAAGAAGTGTTTTTTAACAATTTGAAAAGGTACCTTGATTCTACAAATTGTGCTTTATTGGTATATATAAAGAATGAGTTATTCAATATAAAGGTTCAACTCACACAACTTAGCTCGAATTATTGCTAAGATCCTAGCCATAAGTCTAACATATATCTTGACTTAAATTCTAGGTTTAAGAGGTGAAAAGGATGCAAGTTGAAAAAGCTACTTTTAGCTATGGTAGTGAAGGGGCTAAATATACATAAACAAAGCTCCAAGGATTGTGAAGCTTGATGAGAGCTTTGGCAAATGAAAATGGTGTAATGCATAGTATGTGAGATGATAAATGAAGGTTATGGAGAAAGATGAAGGGCAAGAAAACATGAGAAAGAAGGTTGGAGGCCAAATGATGAAGTTCAATGTGGGAATTAGATTTTAAGATCTAGCAACTATACATACTTTCACTTTAAGGTAAATTTTGAAGTACTTCTCATGATCAATTTTGGGCAAGCTATCTATATTTTTGAAGCTTAAGAAGTTAGGAGTCCAAATCTTCAAATAGTGTGCAATTAGGACTAAAATGATGAAGTTATGACTATTTGAAGATAATTGAGCATAACTGAAGGAGCATTTCAAATTTGAAATGGTAATTTTGAAATTCAACTTATGATTTTGAAAATTAGGTAGAAATAAAGGACCATTTTGAATTCAAAATGGTGATTTTGAAATTCAACTTCTGATTTTAAAATGACCCAAATTTCAAAATCACTCACTAACAATAGAAGATCTTAACCTATGATTTCAAAATTCATTTTGAAATAGGCCCAAATTAGAAATCGCAAACTTCCAAAGGAAGGATCACAATTACCATTTTGAAATCCATTTTGAAATCATGCTAAATCAAAATGGACCACTACCACTTTGAGATTTCACCTCTTCTGCCTTGGAATTGCATCTTGGGCACTACATTAGATCTAAGTGGCCCCACACAACTAGAAATCAAAATTTTATTATCTTTTTAAATTATTTTTAGGTAATCTTGGGAAATAAGTATGTCACAAGTTAGTTTTTTCTTTTGCTATAAAAACCCTAATTTTAGGTTTTGGAAAGAGACATAGAGAATTCTTTGAAGATTCTTAGGAGAGAAGAAGACATTGAAGGATCTTAGTCGGTTTTTCTTTTCTTCAGATTAATAAAATTATGGTTTCTAGTTTCTTTAAATTCAAGAATGGTCTTTATCTTTCTTTAATGATTTGTTGTGTGAAAACACACATGAAAAGCTAAAAATCCATTTTGGGATGTGAAACATGAAAGCCTAATATTAGTGCCAAAGGGAAATAATGGTGTATCAGACTTAATAATGGATTAAATGAAGTTTAAAACATTGGCATTGAAATCAAAATACCCTCTAATGTTAGTTGAGATTAGGGGATGGTACAATCCATTCCTTGATACTAGGTATTCTTGGTAGTTCTTGATCCCTAATTATTTGAGGTTTTTTCATTGTTAAAAGCTCAAAATTTGTAGACCTAAACCCAGATTTCATATCCATTCATCCATTAAGTGATTCAAAATGGAATAAAAAAATTAAAAGTAAAAATATAAACACAACTTTAAGGTATGGAAATCAGGTTGATCATGTTTGATAATACATTCTAAATACCTTATGCTCAAAGTTGGATTGCAAAAACCCCGTCTTGAATCATTTGAATTGGAAATCAATAATGCTCTTGAAATTTAATTAGATTTATTTTAGTGAATTCAAATTTATTCAAATCAATTTCATATATTCTCAATTTAAAGAATTAGATAAAAAAAAATCACTTAGTTTTGACAACTTCCATTAGCCAGTTCATTGAGGACAATACTCGAAGTACTATGAAAATCGTAGTAACTCCATTTGTAGTTTTTTATTGGCCAAAGTTGCTTTATAATTGATGTTTGGTATTTAGAATAGTAGAGCATAGCAATCATCCCCTAAGAATGATTCTTCCTCCTCACATTTTTTACTGTTAATATTTTTCTCCTTGAATTCTTTACAATAAACAAGTCAAATCACATGCTAGAATGAATACATCAAACACTCTCTAAACAAGTATATTAATGCAATTCATATACAAATCTAACTATACTCCCCAATAAGAGTTTTCATTAATTCCAACTATTTTAAACACAACTCCAAATACCCTTTACTTCGAACTAAAAAAAAGTTGAAAATTCTAAAACCATTAATTTCAAGGATAAAACCATCAAATTTCAGCTCAAATTGCCTACTAATATACTCATTAAAATAGGATAAATTTCTCAGCCAAGATAAGCACCAAGAAAATTAACTAATGAAGAAATAGAGAGAATAAGGAGATAACACCAAGATTTGATGTGGGAAATCTTTAGAGAGTTAAAAAATCACGAGCCTACAAGTGATAAAAAACATCCACTATGAAGAACAACAACTAAGCACAAGGTTTTACATAATTCAAGTCCACTAATCCTTCCAAGACCACTTGACTAGCCCCCTTCAACTTCAACTATCCACCTTCTTCTTCTGAAGCACACTTGGAGTTCACACCAAGCTCAATCTCAACCTCTTCTTGAACTTGCACAAATGAAAATGGATTTTAACTCAAACCCAAACCAAATGAAAACAAAGGAAATGGATGGTAGAACCCTAATGAACTAATCCATAATTTATTTTTTTTAGAAAATCCAATAGGAAAACTTATTTGAAGATAAAAAAAAATAAAAAGGATTTTCTTGTCAACCAAATATACCCACCATGCATTGAAGAGAAAGCTCTAGGGAGTGAGATAATGACTACAAGTGTTCTTCACAACCTAAAAAGAAAAATTTGGATTTAAATGGGAAAGAGAACCCTTAATCCAATGGCTGAAAAGTGATCCAATAGTATATAAATCAATTTTACATAAATCTTTTAATGTTTTTTAATGCCTTTTATAATTAGATTTCAGTGTAGTTTGTATCATATGTAGCTATTGAATTAGGTTTTAAGGTAGGCCACAATTTGAATGTGTTTTCATTCTTAAAGTTCTTATTTTATTAGTACATCCTAGTGATAACTTTACATGTTTATTGACTTCCTTTGGTGATTTTCCAAGATTCATATGTCATTTCATTTAGAGAATGAATAAAGTTTTGGATTATCTCTATTTTGCTTTTACATATAGATAGTATCGAATAAATACCTCTTAGTAGAGGTTTGATGATTTGATTAGTAACTTACACCAATGGTTACTTTTTTTTATAGAATATAATCTAGTGTAAGATAAATGCATGTTTGAATTCAAATCAATTGATAGATCTCTCTCTAATTATATGAATTCAAAAACACATTTTGAATTCAATTCAAACAACCTTACCTTAACCTGGGTAATCAATATCGATCAAGTCCAAAATTGATTTAGAATTTATTCTCTCATTCACATTGGTTTCCATAAAATGAACTTTCTTCTCTAAATCTCATGTCTAGTCTTCTCCCCATATATATATATATATATATATATATATAAAAAGTGCAACATGATAAGAAGATGAAGAATATGAGTGCTTATGTTAAATTCCCATCTAACATAACACATAACTAAAAAAATATCTCATTTAAATCTAAAGCTTACTAAAAACACGAGATCAATTTAACCTCTATATATAATTGTTTACACTATGAGCTATAATAAAGATGCATTAGTGACAATAATCCTTAGTCACTCATGCAATCCATTAAAACTTAACAACTTTTTAAACATGTCTCATTGGATTGTATCTATCATAACCATTGGATAACATGCTGAGTTAATGACATCTAACCCATATTTCATGACATAGTTTTAAATTCAAGGATATAACATCTATTTAATAGTTCATTAGGGTTTGCATATTGTTGGAGCAGGGACATATCCAACCACTCCCTTAAATACTCATAAATAGCACATATAGTATATATATGTGTAAGACCCATAGCTAGGATGACTTTATCACATTCAAAAGTTGTATGAATCTTAGTCTAGTTGCCTCAAAAGAGGTTAACTCGACATTTTTAGCCTAATCACTTATCAAAATCATGTCTAAGATCTTGCTTTCAGCTTTATTCATGGTTTATGAAATTTTTGAATAATTTCATATTTGATTGTTACAAGTGTTCATCTTAGCCCAACTAAGGCAATTAACATTCTAAATTTGATTGATTTTGCTAGGTTTTTGAGTGACAAAAGAATTATCATCTTGCTTCTTGTTTGAACATAACCATTTAAGGGTCCAATGTAAGCTTGATGAAAAACAAAAAAAGAAATAGTTTATGCCATATATGGTATTAATTATCCAAGGAATTCATATTCATAATGCACACATGCAAACAATACTCATAGCTAAAAATGTTAGTAAAAAATGATATCCAAATATACATCAAAATTTATGAAGTTCTAAACTTCTAACATGAGTATACAAAACATCTCTCATAATAGTATTAGTAAGAGAATCGACCATCATATTGCTAGTAGACATGTATCAAGACCATGAATTTATGTCACTAGTTGTGTCTACATCACAATATTCTATCAATATTAGGTGTCCACCTTGATATTATAGAACAAGATCTATCATGCCTAGGAGACAATGAAAAATCCTCTTGATGGCTTGTTCTTGAACAAGTCTTGGCTTACTCTGATAATGATTGATCAATCTGACTATAAAACATATGTCAAGTTGAGTACCTAATATAACATACATAAGACTTTTGAGTGTTGCATAGGAAACTCTTGTTTTTTTTTTTTTTTTTTTCACTTTACGTCACATAAGGCATTCTTCAAGGCTCAAAGTATAACATTTTTTTGTTAGAGCTTCCATGGGTTTGTAATCATGTGTCTCAAATCTTTTTAGAATCTTCTTAATGTATGTATCTTAAGACATATTGAAAAGCCTTTGATCAATCCCTTATGATCTTAACTCTAAGCACAAAACTTGTTTCTTTATGTCTATACAAGGCAGAGGAAAACCACTAATTCATCATAAGAATAGGTGTTATTATCGACCAATAAAATGTCATCAACATATAAAGACTGTTGGGAATTGTCCCAAATTCCTAATTAGTAAAGAATTTTTTTTTTTCTAAAGAATATTGTATAGAATATTTTGTAAGTTAATATATTATTGTTATATTAGATTTCCTTGTAGAATAAGGAAAGTTGTTGGAAATATCTCTATAAATATTTTAGGTCATGAGAGATAAAAGTTATGAGATTGAGATGGGCATGTAGAGACTATATGATGTGGATAAAGATGTAAGGAAGAACGAGAGGTACCCAGTGGAGCGATAGGGCTCATGGTAGGGTATGGATACAAAGAGGGGGAAACATGAGATGTTTTGAGAACCTAATAGTTGTATTTGGTTATGTCTTCTGTAATGTTTTGGTTCTATCCTCTGTAATGGTCTTTATATATATATATATATATATATATATATATATATATATATATATATATATATATATATAGTGAAATGATTCTCTCTCATCCATGGATGTAAGCATGACGTTAAAATCTCGTGTACTGTTTGTGTTGATTATTTTATCTTTGTGTTCATGAATTAACCTTGTTTGCATGAAAGCTTCCCCTGTCACAACAAACAAGTATGAGAGCTTCAGATTGAAGATTTTTGGAAGAGCAAAAGATTAAAAAGCACACAAGACGAAGACAAAAGGAATTTTAGTTCAAAGTGGAGTCAATTGCTCTCTCGTGGTGATATGATACAAAAAGCATGTGTCATGGAGAGATTGAAGATTGGCTTCATGGAATTTGGTCCAATGTGGAGATTGTTGAGAATTGTCTCAAATTCCTAATTAGTAAAGATTCTTTTTTGTAAAGAATATTGTATAGAATATTTCCTAAGTTAATATATTATTGTAATATTAGATTTCCTTATAGAATAAGGAAAGTTTTGGAAATATCCCTATAAATATTCTAGGTCATGAGGGGGAAAAGTTATGAAATGGAAATAGGCATGTAAAGACTATATGAGGTGGATAGAGATGTAAGGAAGAATTGGAGGCACCTAGTGGAGTGAGAGGGCTTCTAGTAGGGTATGGATATAAAGAGTGGGGAAAAATGGATTGTTTTGGGAACCCAATAGTTGAATCTTGTTCTATCTTTTATAATGTTCTCTATTGTATAGTGAAATTATTCTCTCTCATCTGTGGATGTAACCATGGTTGGTCGAACCACGTTAAAACCTATGTATGATCATTTTATCTTTGTGTTTTTGAATTAACTTTGTTTGCATGACAGCTTCCGCTGTCACAACAAATTGGTATCAGAGCTTGGGTTGAAGATTTCTAAAATAGAAAATATTACAGAGCACACAAGACAAGGACAAAAGGAATTTTAGTTGAAGATTGAGTCGTTTGTTATCTCATGGTGATATGATACAAAAAACTTGTGTCATGGAAAGATTGAAGATGAACTTCATGGAATTTGGTCCTAGGTGGAGATCGTTGGAAATTATCCCAAATTCCTAATTAATAAAGAATATTGCATAGAATATTTCGTAAGTTAATATATTATTGTAATATTAGATTTCCTTATAGAATAAGGAAATTTGTTGGAAATATCTATATAAATATTCTAGGCCATGAGGGGGAAAAGTCATGAGATGGAGATGTGCCTATAGAGACTATACAAGATGGATAGAGAGGTGAGGAAGAATGAGAGGTACTCAGAGGAACGAGAGGGCTCATGGTAGGGTATGGATACAAGGAGTGGGGAAACATGGGATGTTTCCCCAACCCAATGGTTATATTTGGTTCTCTTCTCTGTAATATTTTCTATTGTATAGTGGAATGATTCTCTCTCATTCGTGGACGTAGGCATAGTCAAGGTTTAAAACGTCGGTAAATGCGGATATATTGGAAATATCGGTGGATATTTTTACATAAATATCGATTGAACATAAATGACTCAAAATGAATGAAAATGCTTAGAAAACTCAAAAAAAAAATGATAAATTAAGGAATAATACACATATTAAATTTTTTTACTTAGTGTAATTGACACAAGCACAATTAAAGATAATATTTGACAAATTTTTATAAAATAAAAAAAACTTAAATTCCTTTAATATATTTATATTCATTTATTTTAAAATTTTCAAAATACTTTTATTAAAACATGTTTTATTACATTTTAAATGAAAAATTAAATCAATTTATATAAAATATTTTATCTGAGATTTAATTTCTAAAATTTTATTAAAAATATGTGGTAACAACTTTTTCTACTAACACTAACTTATTTAAATAATTAAAATTATTAATAATTTATCTTATCAAATTAATTTTAATTTATAAAATATTAGAACTTCCTTAATTTTTATATTGTAGCAATTTTTTTGGGTAAAATTATATTTTAAATATTTTAAAATAAAAAATTAAAATTAAATAAAATTGAAATGATAAATATAAAAAAAATTTAAGAGTGAAGTAATAATAATTTTAAAAAATAGGATTAATGAGATAAATATGGAAGTAGTAAAAAATAAAAGGATAATATAAATTTAAAATGAAAGATAAATTAAAAATGCATAATTAAAAAATAAAAATAAAAAACACTATAGAAAAAATGACATCACCCAAAAAATCCTTAATAAATCTTGATATTTTTTAAAAATTGCCATTTTTTTGAGGAAAAAATTCCTCCATGTGCATGTGCTCCTCATTTATGATTTTTTGACAAAATTTTGGGTTTTTAGCAAAATATCGGTAATATATTGCCAATATTTTCTATTTTTTGCCAAAAATCCCTTGATTGATAATCGATGGCCGATTTCATTTCGACCACCTTTGATATTCAAAATATTATCGATATTTTTCGATTTTTTCATTACTGGGTATGGTTGGCCAAACCACATTAAAACCTTGTGTACCATATGTGTGATCGTTTTATCTTTGTGTTTTTTAATTAACCTTGTTTGCATGAAAGCTTCCACTGTCACAACAAAGACAAAGTAAAGAAACATTTCACAAATCATTTAAAAGAAAAGACAATCCTCTTAATTAATCATAACAAGTTTCAAATTACAAATGCCTTCATTTTCAAAAAAAGAAAAATTGAATACATTGATATTTTTTTTTTCCTTTGTCATTATGAAATAGAATATCCATTTATTCTGTTAGAAATGAATCATCACATAATCAAACGTTATTGAGTACACTTTTGCCCTAAAAGCATGAAATAATAAGAAAATGGCAATGAATGTGAACAATTCTTCCAAGAACACTTGAGTCAAAGTTGTTATTGTCAAGGAATTGTTACATGCATCTCACTTGTCATCTAACGAAACATGGAGATCTCACACAGAACCTCATTCAGACTCACACAATCTCATGCATTTGATAGTGATTTTTTAGGAAGTGATTTTAGAATTTGTAATACTTGAAAAATAAAAAATTTTAAGTATTAAAAATATTAGAAACATTTCCTAAAATAATGGCTAAACCTACTCTAAATGTTTATAGTCTTGGTATATTGTTTGTATTATCAATAGAAGAGTGGTATTGTCACTCATTTTCCATGTGCCGTGTGGTGTCTTTGTGGTCCCATCATTGCTTAAACCTACTCTAAATGTTTATAGTCTTGGTCCATTGTTAATATTATCAGTAGAATAGTGGTATTGTCACTTGGTTTTCCATGCATCGTGGTGTCTTCGTGGTCCCATCATTGCTTATTTGTAGTCTTGCCAACTATTTAGTTTCCTTGCATGCTTAGCAGTCAATGGCATTTAATGCCAGAGCAGTAGAATTTTTATGAAAGCATTCACACAAGTGAGTGGACTACATAGGTCAAGAACAAGTACTGATATAATAATTGAAGGTGGGGGAGGGGGGTTTAGACTTGGTCTTTTTATAACTTTCTCACCTATCTAGAAATGGTTTTGTTTTTCTTCCCTTAATTTAATGATCTGATTTTTTTTTTTTTTTTTCACCTTTGATCGGTATCATATAAATTTTTCTTAATTTAATTATATTTACTTATGTCAATTCTTACTTATAATTAACTTTCAACTATGATTTTTAGTAAATATTTAATTGATAATAGAGTTGATGAATGATTAAAACATCATGGATATTTTTTCAACAATAAATTGCTTTTTATGTGTCAAAGAAATTTTTATGGTTTTATCTTACTTTCCTAAGAATTTAGGGGAATGAGCTTCCAATCATTAGGATAAAGGCTTATTTAGACTATGAATAAAAATAATTATCCAATTATAAAAATTATCTCTCTTTTTAATTTTGCTAAGAGATAATGCTCATATGAATTATAGAGAAAGATGATTTAACATTTGCATACTTAAGGCTCTGAGTCCTTCATCACGATGAGTTCAAATAACTATAGATGATATTCGTTTTGATGTTCTTGGTAGTAACTTTGGTTATGTTCAAGGACTTGATCATAGTGAGGTGATTAACACCTTTACTCAACACAACTTATATAGAGGTCATTACAACTAAATAGAGGATTGGGCAATTACAAAATCAAGTTAAATACTAATATAGGCAATTGGATGAGCAAGCTCATAAATCGGAGGGGCACGCTTGACGGTTAGATGAGAATACTAATGAAAATCAATACACTGATACATCATTGAAATTTGAATTATCCAATCTTAACAAATTGATATTGCAATTTATAACATCAAAGATGTAATAAGATACACTACAATATGAGCTAAACATTGGCCAATAGTCTATTTTGGTGTGATGCAACTAAAGCCATTTTGTTGGGCTTTCAACATTATATTTTGACTTTTTGACTATGTTTGGTCTCCGAAAAAATTAAGGAAAAATGCAATAGAAAGAAAACACAAAGAAATAGTGGAAGGAAATAAAAAAAAATAAAGGAAAATAAAAAAATAGATTAAAACTCAATAAATTATTTTTATTGCTTCAAACTCATGTTATATATTGTAACTTATCGATATAAAGATTAAATAATTTTAAAATGTATAATTTGCTAACTAGTTTTAATTATATTTGATTATTTTTTTTTTTTTAGAATTTTTCATGAAACAACCAAACATGAGAAAATAATTTTTCTTATCATTTTTTTTCTTTCCTTATTATTTTTTGGAAACCAAACATAATATTAGAATTACTACTTTGATTCTCAATATAATCATTCCTTAGTTATTTTTGCTTCTAGGACTAATTTAGAAGTAAATAAAATTTTATATATACTATAAAAAATGTAAAGAAAATTAGGGGGAACTGTTTTTAAGTACATTTTTTTATTCTTTAAATTAAAAGAAAATATAAAAAAGAGTTTGATAGTTAAAAATTATTTTTTGTTTTTTATATCTTTTATTTTGGAAAACATATAACATAGTGTTTTCAAATATCATTTTTTAATTGTTTTTTTTTGTTTTTACTTATTTTCTGAGGATTATTTTAAGAAATAATTATACGAATATGTAGAATAATTAAAAATAAAATACTAGATATGAAAATTATTTTTAAAACTTATTTAAAAATATTAAAAACATGTTAAAAAGATTTTAGGTTTCTAAATAGATTTTTGTTATATAAAAATCAAATAATAATTTTCAAAAACTATTTTTTAAAATTATTTTAAAAAATAGTTAGCAAACAAGCTCCTAATGCTTGTGAGACTAATGTAGAAGTAAATAAAATTTTATATATACTATAAAAAAAAACAAAATGTAAAGTGAAAGAAAATTATAAATAAATAAAATGATAATTAAAAATATTGAAAGGTATTCTACTTTGTAGGTTCTTCTCCCAATTATAAATAAATAAATAAAAAGTCAAAGATCCTTGCATTATGCTAAAGCCAATTTTTTTCCGTAGGCATCTCATGAAGGTGGATGGGCGGTAGCTGGAATCAAACTTCTTTCTTACATTTAAAATAAGATAATAATTAAAAATATTGAAATCCATTTTTATATTTGATACATGATACATCCACTGGAGACCTTCACAATAATTTTAGCACACAGCATCCCCACCTTCCAAGGCAGACTTCATCCCTGTCTTTTCTACCCACCAGCGTTTTCCTACAATTTCTTGCCGCTTTTATGAAGAAATTGCCTGCAATTTAAGCTAAGTTGAGTGACGTCCCATAGTAAAGAGTGGATGGCTTTTGCAAACCCTCAAAGTCAAAGAGCGTCTTTTTCTTCTATTTCTACTCCTGATTGGAATTACGATGTTTTCTTGAGCTTTATGGGTGAAGATGATTGCCCTTCCTGTGCGGGATGGAGGTCAGAAAAGATGAATAAGAGAACGGTTTCCATAGAAGACCTCTTTATTTATGGTATTCTAATGGAGCTTGAACAAATGACAAAGGATTGCCCAAGTATAATATCCCTTCTTGTTGAAGGATTGAAAAACATGTAGCTCATGCCAGCTAAAAAGATTACATGTTTTCATACTATTGATCCTCTATGAAAACACCTGAATATGTGATCCAATTATTCCTTCACTGCATTTTATTTCCCCATAATTCTGGTTTTCTAAATAAAGCTGAAAGCATATATAATCCAGTGTACTTCATGTTTGCTGGTGTTTGTAACTGTTGACTCACCACTTGTGTCATGCTTTACCACTTACAGGCCTGAGGCTCATGTTATTGAGGAGATTACTTCCACTGTTTGGAAGAGTTTAAATCGGGAATTCTTACATGTTGAGAAGAACCTTGTTGGGATGGATCGACCAAGGGCATCTTCTACTTGTACTTTATTGGTTCATAGGATTATGAAGTTTTCTTGAGCTTTAAGGGTGAAGATACCAGATACAATTTCACAGATCATCTCTATGCAGTTTTGTACAGAAACGGATTCGTACCTTTAGATTGGATGAGATCAGGGATTCGTACCTTTAAAATGTATAATTTGCTAATTATATCAGAGATCATTAAGGTTATGTTTGGTTCCCGGAAAATACTAAGGAAAGAAAAAAAATGCAAAGGAAAATGATTTTTTTATGTTTGGTTGTCCTATGAAAAATATCAAAGAAAATCAAATATGATTAAAACTAATTAAAAACTTATGTATTTTTAAATTATTTAATCTTTATATTGATGAGTTAAAATAAATAAAATGAGTTTGAAGTAACAAAAAAAATAATTTATCAACTTTTAATCTATTTTTTTATTTTCCTTCACTTTTTCTTTCCCTCTACTTTTCCTTTGTATTTTCTTTCCCTTGCATTTTCCTTCAAATTTTCTGGGAACCAAACATAGCCTAAAGGACTATATTTAGAAGCCCTTTTTCTACGATGCTCTAATGGGGTGCTTGAAACATAGGTTAAAGATCATCTAAGAATAATATCTCTGATTGTCTAAGGATTGTCGATCATGTAGTTCATGCTAGCTAAATAGATTTCATGCTTTCAACTTATTGATCTTTGTTGTAATGTGTACTCAACATAATGAAAACACTTAAGTATGCGATATAATGTATTCATTATTTTACCCCTAATGCATTCTATTTGCCCATAAGTCGAGGTTTATAAATGAAACTAAGCATAATCAATTTTAGTTCATGTTTTCTAATATTTGTTACTCTGTTGGCTCATCCATGTATATGCCTTGCTGGTGGCAGGTCTGAAGTGGATTATATTAAGGATATTACTCATGTTATTTGGATGAGATTTAGTCATAAACTCTTACATGTTGACAAGGACCTCATTGGGATGGATTATCATTTCGAAGAAATGGAAGAAATTTTTCCATAGATGATGGACTCAATATCAAATGATGTTCGCATGGTTGGGATCTATGGACTTAGAGGAATTGGTAAGACAACCATTGCCAAAGTTTTATATAATCGAATTGTTGCTCAATTCATGATTACTACCTTTATTGCAAATGTTAGAGAGGATTACAAAAGTCAAGGTCTACTTCATTTACAAAAGCAACTCCTTCATTATATCTTGCCAAGAGGGAAGAACTTTATAAGCACTGTTGATGAAGGGATCCATATGATAAAAGATAGGCTCTGCTTTAAAAAGGTTCTTCTTGTGCTTAATGATGTTGATGATTTGAACCAATTGGAAGCCTTAGCTGGTGATCATAATTGGTTTGGTCTAGGAAGTAGAGTTATTGTAACAACTAGAGATAAGCATTTGTTGGAGGTGCATGAAGTGGATGCATTATATGAGGCTAAGAAATTAGATCACAACGAAGCTGTTGAACTCTTTTGTTGGAATGTGTTTAAATAGAACCACCCCAAGGAAGATTATGAAACACTTTCAAATTCTGTGGTACATTATGTTAATGCTTTGCCATTAGGTCTTAAAGCTTTGGGTTGTTTCCTATATAGCAAGACAGTACGTCAATCGGAAAGTGAATTGCATAAACTAGAATGGGAACCTAACCAAGAAATTCAATGTGTGCTTAAGAGAAGTTATGATGAATTAGATTGCACACAACAACAGATATTCCTAGATGTTGCTTGCTTCTTTAATGGAGAGGATAAAGATTCTGTTACTAGAATCCTAGAGGCTTGTAACTTCTATACAGAGAGTGGAATACGAGTCCTTGGTGATAAGTGTCTCATAAGTATTGTAGACAAAAAGATATGGATGCATGATTTGTTACAACAAATGAGGTAAGACATTGTTGGACAAGAATTTCCTAAAGAACCTGGAAAGTGGAGCAGATTGTGCTATCTTGAGGTTGTAAGTCGTGTATTAACAAGAAAAATGGTAAGAGCAAACTGCAAATGAGCCTACTTTTAGACTTGAATGATATTTAGAATATATAAGCTTCAATAATATCATTTTTGTTTAGGTTACAAATATTACTTGTATGTATTTTGCTCTTCACTTGTCCTCTGCTCTTGTTTGTCAGGGAACAGAGGCAATTAAAGGCATACTCTTGAACTTGTCTATACCAAAGCCGATACACATTACTACTGAATCCTTTGCAATGATGAAGAATCTTAGGTTGCTCAAAATCTATTCAGATCGTGAATTTGCTTTGATGGGGGAGCACAGTAAAGTAAAGTTGTCTAAAGACTTTGAATTCCCTTCTTATGAGCTAAGTTATCTCTATTGGCAAGGATATCCTTTGGAATCTTTGCCATCGAGTTTTTATGCAGAGGACCTTGTAGAACTTGACATGTGTTATAGCAGCTTAAAACAACTTTGGGAAAGTGACATGGTATGATTATTGATTATTTATTCATGTCACTTCTTTAGTTAATCTCTAAAGTCCATGAAAGCTTATATATTGAAGCCATTATTATTATTTTCTGTTACAGCTTCTTGAAAAGTTAAATACCATCCGATTGAGTTCCTGTCAACGCCTCATTGAAATTCCAGACATCTCAGTTAGTGCGCCCAATCTGGAGAAACTAACTCTTGATGGTTGTTCAAGTTTGGTTAAGGTTCACCCATCTATTGGAAAGCTGAGCAAGCTTATTTTGTTGAATTTGAAAAACTGCAAAAAGCTTAGCAGTTTTCCAAGCATCATCGACATGGAAGAGCTTGAAATTCTTAATTTGTCTGGCTGCTCAGAGCTCAAGAAGTTTCCAGATATTCAAGGTAACATGGAACATTTATTGGAGCTTTATTTGGCTTCAACTGCTATTGAGGAACTTCCTTCATTGAGCATCTCACTGGACTTGTTTTATTGGATCTGAAAAGGTGCAAAAATCTTAAGAGTCTTCCCACAAGTGTCTGTAAGTTGGAATCCCTTGAATATCTCTTTCTCTCTGGTTGTTCAAAACTAGAGAATTTTCCAGAAATGATGGAGGAAATGGAAAATTTGAAAGAGCTTCTTTTAGATGGAACATCAATAGAAGGGCTACCCTCTTCTACTGACCGTCTAAAAGGCCTTGTTTTATTGAATCTGAGGAATTGCAAGAATCTTGTGAGTCTTCCAAAAGGCATGTGTACATTGACATCTCTTGAAACACTCATTGTCTCTGGTTGTTCACAATTAAACAATTTGCCAAAGAACCTTGGGAGCCCGCAACATCTAGCGCAGCTCCATGCAGATGGAACTGCTATAACACAACCACCTGATTCAATTGTTCTTTTGAGAAACCTCAAAGTATTGATCTATCCTGGATGTAAAAGATTAGCATCTACATCATTGGGTTCGCTCTTTTCATTCTGGTTGTTGCATAGAAACAGTTCAAATGGGATTGGTTTGCGCTTGCCTTCTGGTTTTTCTTGTTTTAGGTCCTTCACAAATTTAGACCTAAGTGACTGCAAACTAATAGAAGGAGAAATCCCCAATAGTATTTGCTCCTTAATCTCATTGAAGAAATTAGATCTAAGCAGAAACGATTTTCTAAGCATACCTGCTGGCATCAGTGAACTTACAAGCCTAAAGACCTCCGATTGGGGCAGTACCAGAGTCTCACAGAAATTCCAAAGCTTCGACCAAGTGTCCGAGACATACATCCACACAATTGCACAGCACTTTTACCAGGCTCGTCAAGTGTAAGCACATTGGAAGGGCTACAGGTCCTATTCTATAATTGCTCCAAATCAGTTGAGGACCAATCCTGTGGTGATAAGAGGAATGAATTACAAAGATTTCCACATAATTATGTGTCTTCCACTGCTTCTGTTTCCTCGGTAACTACTTCACCTGTTTTGATGCAAAAATTGTTTGAAAATATTGCATTTAGTATTGTTTTTCCTGGAAGTGGAATTCCTGAGTGGATCTGGCATCAGAATGTGGGATCTTCTATTAAAATAGAGCTACCTACAGATTAGTATAATGATGACTTCTTGGGATTTGCTCTCTGCTCTGTTCTTGAACATCTTCCTGAAATTATATGCCATTTGAATTCTGATGTTTTTTTTATTATGGAGACTTGAAAGACTTCATTTTTTATTTCCATTGGAAAGGCAACCTGTCACGTTCTAAGTTAATGGCACGATCCCGTCCCCTCCCTCGCC
This sequence comes from Vitis x doaniana, assembly GCA_030345155.1. Lineage (NCBI taxonomy): Eukaryota > Viridiplantae > Streptophyta > Magnoliopsida > Vitales > Vitaceae > Vitis > Vitis x doaniana. The sequence goes on along the minus strand of CP128326.1, from coordinate 26,738,974 downwards.
CCCTACCCCGCCCTCGAGCTATGTTGCTAAGGCAAAATATGAGCAGAATTGAAGGAATTTGGAAAGCAGAAATCAAAGACAAGTTTTTGGAAGTTTTTCATCTGATGGTTTTATTGCTCAAGAATAAGGAAATTTATACTTTAAACAGACTCAACAACTTAGAGATTAAACAGCAACAATTACTAAAAAATAGCTCACGTTACCCACTCTCTAGCCCACTACTGCTAGTTATTTGAACTAACTCAATAAACCAAAATATCTTAAATAAATAAATTAAAATTGTTGCACATGACATTTCCTCCCCCTTGGAATCGTCCTTGTCCTCAAGGACACATTAAGTCTGGAAATTTGTTTCGAAGTTGGTTCTCATCCTCCCAAGTAGCATCTGTTGTTGGGAGCCCCTGCCACTGAATAAGTAGTTCACGTTTACGCCCGTTGTTGTTAGAATTTAGAACTGCTATAGGCTGAGGTTGCAAGTGACATGATGTTTCTGATACTAATGGAAGAGGAGAATCAATTTTATCAGTTGTACCAAGCTGTTTTTTAAGGATCGACACATGGAAAACTGGATGAATCTTACTTCCTAGCGGGAGATCAAGTCGATAAGCCATTGAACCAATTCGTTCTAGCACACGGTATGGCCCATAAAATCGCGGGGAGAATTTATGTGATTGTCTCAAAGCCAATGAAGTTTGCCGATAGGTTGTAGCCGCAGATATACCCAATCACCAACAACGAATTCTCTCTCAACTCGCCCTTGGTCATAAGCAGTCTTCATTCTAGCTTGTGCTTGTTGGAGCTGACATCTTAGGTCTTTTACAACTTTATCTCTTGCTTGGAGCATGTTATCTACAGCTTCAACTTTTGATGTACCAGGAACACAGGAAAGCAAGTTGGGGGGCTCTCTTCCATACACCACTTCAAAGGGAGTTTTGCGAGTAGAAGCATGTAAACTGGTGTTGTAACAGAATTCAGCCCAAGGAACCCATTGAACCCACTCCTTTGGTCTTGAACTAGTAAAGCAACGCAGGTACATCTCAAGAGTCCGATTCACTACTTCAGTTTGGCCATCTGTTTGGGGGTGGTAAGATGAGCTGAAATTGAAGCTAGTGCCCTGCAATTTGAAAAGCTCTTTCCAAAAGGCACTTATAAAAGTGGAGTCCCGATCACATACTATTGAACTTGGCATGCCATGGACTTTAAACACATTTTCAAGGAATGTTTGAGCCACCTTTGGTGCAGTGTAAGGGTGAGACATTGGAATAAAATGTGCATATTTGGACAGCCGATCCACCACCACAAGGAGTACTGTCTTCCCCTTAGAAGGGGGTAGACCATCAATAAAATCCATAGAGATGTCTGTCCATACCTGTGTAGAAACATGCAATGGTTGGAGAAGACTTGCTGGCTTTTGGTGATCTATCTTATGGCGTTGACAAGCATCACATTGCTTGATGTAATCGAGTACAACCTTCCTCATTTGCCTCCAATAGAACACCTCATTCACTCGATGAAGAGTTTTGTAAAGACCCTCATGCCCAATGCCATGAATTTCTTGGAGAATGATTGGGATGAGTTTTGAGTTTGATGGAAGATAGATACGCTTCTTAAAGAATATTACGCCATTTCGATTTTCCCATGGTCCAATAGCCTCTCCTTGCTCATGCAACTGATGAATTCATTGCAGCTCCGGGTGTGATTGATTCTCAACCTTGATGGATTCCAACCATTGGGGTAAGGGACTAGAGACCGCATTGAATTCCCCTTTGTGTGTCCTTTCTTGATGAAGCATCCTCTGCTATATTGTTCTTAACCTTCTTGAATTCAATGGAGAAGTCATAACCCATTAATTTGAGCAGCCACTTTTGTTGCTATTCTGTCATTATTCGTTGCTCCCAAAGAAATTTGAGGTTGCGTTGGTCAGTTCGGTCCACAAAATGACGCCCAAGCAAGTAAGGTCGCCATTTTTTTACCGCAAGAACAAGTGCCATAAGTTCCTTTTCATAAGTGGACAACAAAAGACGTTTTCCTTCAAGGCAATGCTGAAATAAGCAATAGGTCTTTGTTCTTGCATTAGGACAGCTCCTAATCCATTCCCCGATGCATCACATTCCACCACAAATAAGAGCTGGAAATTTGGCAAGGCTAAAACTGGAGTCTGCATCATGGTTTGTTTCGATAATTCAAATGCTTCTTCTGCCTTTTGAGACCAAGAAAAAGCATTTTTTCGCAACATGTAAGTCTAAGGAGCTGTAATTTTGCCGTAACCTACAATAAACTTCCGATAATAACCTGTTAGTCCTAAAAAAACCCCTCAAAGCTTTGATAGTTCCTGGTTTTGGCCATTCCATCATTGCCTTTATTTTTTCTGGATCCACCTTCACACCATTTTGACAAATGATATGCCCCAAATATTTTATTTGCGTCTGCCCGAACTGACATTTTTCTTTCTTGACTGCAAGTTGATGAGCTCGCAAAATGGAAAATGCAATTCTAACATGTTTCAGATGTTCAACCCATGTGCTACTATAAATTAGAATGTCATCAAAGAATACCAAAATGAATTTTCTTAGATGAGCCTTGAAAATCTCATTCATGAGTGATTGAAATGTAGATGGTGCGTTAGAGAGGCCGAAAGGCATTACCAGAAATTCGAAGTGCCCATGGTGAGTTCGGAAGGCTATTTTATGTACATCAAGAGGATCCATTCGTATTTGAAAGTACCCAGATCTGAGAGCCAATTTGGTGAAGAATTTGGCACCATGTAACTCATCCAACAATTGATCTATAACTGGAATTGGAAACTTATCTTTGATTGTCACCCAGTTTAACGCTCAATAGTCCACACAAAACCTCCAACTCCCATCATGTTTTCGCACCAAAAGTACCAGGGAGGAAAATGGGCTTTGGCTAGGCTGAATTATACCCTGTGATAACATCTCGTCCACCAAGCGCTCAATCTCTTGTTTCTGGAAGTGCGGGTATCGATAAGGACGTACACAAATTGGACCTGCTCCTGGCTGGAGGGGAATCCTATGGTCATGAGAGCGTGGAGGTGGTAATCCCGCAGGTGCTCCAAACAATTTGCTGAACTCAATGAGCAAAGGCGCCATTGCATCCGATAGTAACTCCTCATGATTTGTATGCTCATGCTGGATTGCATAAAGCTGTAAGATAATTCCCCTACCATCACTTTGCCCCAATGTTCTAGAAACAGTATCACTTTCAAGAGCCCGAAGTTCTGAGGAGGTTGAACCTTGTAGCAACACCTTTCGCCCAGCTATAATGAATTGCATTTGCATCCTTCCAAAATCCCATAAAATTGGACCAAGAGTACCCAGTCACTGTACTCCTAGAACAGCATCACAACCTTCTAAATGAAGTAAGAAAAAATCTACCTCAATTGGGATGCCTTGCAAGGTCAGTTTTAACCCATTACAATGCCCAGGACTTGACAACCTCTCCCTATTAGCAACCACCACGCTAAACAAGCAGCTCCTTTCGGACTTACTTAAGTCCGATGATTTTGGCAAATTTGTGATGCAAAAAATTATGAGTGGAACCAGAATCAATTAAAATAGTCAGTGGAGTCTTACCAATCTGTGAGTGGATCCGCATAGTTTGTGGAGATTGAACCCCAGCCAAGGCATGTAAAGAGATAGCCGGTGTCTCTTCTTCATACTCTTCTTCTATGGCTTCTTCATTCTCTTCTTCTAGTTCAATGAAGAACAATTTCTTGCATTTATGACCCATTGTATACTTTTCATCACAGTTGTAACACAACCCTTGCTGTCGCCACCTTTGGAGTTCAATTGAAGATTATTTACGGATTGGTAAAATTCTCCCTAGATTGGTGCCTTTTGTTGAGATATTAGGAATGCTTTCCTTATATCATTATTTCGTTATATCATTTAGTGTTGAGATAACTGTTGCCGAAATAAAAACAGAGGCTAATGTTGCTGAGAAAGCCTCTGCATTGGTAGCCGCTACTGATCATGGTGGTAAGTTTTTAAATACTTCTACACCTGTTATTAATAGTGCATGGATAATTGATTCTGGTGCTACAGATCATATGACTTTTGATTCTAGACAGGTTTCACTCCTTAGACCTTCCTCACAAAAAATTGTTTCCACAGCCAATGGTAACACAACCCCAGTCATTGGGGAAGGATCCTTAACTCTTACTGATACTTTGAATTTGGATTCTGTTTTAGTTGTTCCATCTTTAGATTACAATCTTTTGTCAATTTCTCAAATCACTGCAGCCTTATCTTGTATTGTCATTTTTTGGCCTGAATTTTGTGTGATTAAGGACATCCAAACAAGACAGACGATTGGTTGTGGTATTAAACGGGGAAAACTCTATTACTTGGACTCGCAGTCAAAGGATTCAAATAAGTTGCAACAAACCTTGATGGTAGATGGATCTGAGGGGGAGAAGAAAAAGTTTGAAATTTGGTTGTGGCATCGACGTCTGGGACATGCTTCCTTTGGTTATTTAAAAAAATTGTTTCCTAGTTTGTTTGCAAAGAGTGATATTTCTGGTTTCCGTTGTGATATTTGTGAATTGGCTAAAAGCCATCATGCTTCGTTTCCGTTAATTTTGAATAAAAGTCCAGTTCCTTTTATGGTTATACATTCTGATGTTTGGGGCCCATCCAAAGTCCCAACTTTGAGTGGCTCATGTTGGTTTGTTACTTTTATTGATGATTGTACCAGAATGATATGGTTATGCTTGATGAAGACCAAAGATGAAGTGAACTTGTTGTTTCAAAAATTTCATAAAATGATTGAAACTCAGTACAATGCAAAGGTTCGGGTTCTGCATAGTGATAATGGTGGAGAATATCAAAGTTCTGATCTTCAAAAGTGTTTGGAAGGACATGGCATCATTCATCAGACTACTTGTTCCAATACACCCCAGCAAAATGGAGTCGCTGAACGAAAAAATCGACACTTGTTAGAGGTTGTTCGTGCTTCCTTAATAGCAGCAAAAACACCGATATCTTATTGGGGAGAAGCAATCACATCTGCCGCATACTTGATCAATCGGGTACCTTCTAGCTCAATTAACTTTCAAACACCTCTCCAAACTCTTACTAATGCCATAGTTGCCCCAACCGTCCCAAATCTACCTCCTCGTGTTTTTGGTTGTGTGGCATTTGTGCATCTACACAAGCACCAACGCACCAAGTTAACTTCTCATGCATTGCAATGTGTGTTTGTTGGATATGCATTGCACAAAAAGGGATATCGATGTTACCATCCTCCAACTCGACAAATGTATATTATAATGGATGTGGTGTTTCATGAAGATTCAATGTATTTTTCATCTGAGTCTGAACTTCAGGGGGAGTACCATAAGGAAATTCAGACTCTCGATTATGATTATCATATCTCTGAGGAAGATGAATCTGGACAATCTGAACTAGTGAACCAGGAAGTGGGTGAGTTGGATATGAGTGGTCAACAATTTGGGTCCGAAGATGTCTTCACTGAAATACCAAACCAATCGTCGTCTGTTGAGGGTGTTCTTAATCTGGAACCTGATCCATTCATGAAACGGTTACCACATCGTCATAATAGAGGTATTCCTAAACCCACATATGAACTTGAATTGTCTACTAAAGTCAAATATCCCATGAGCAACTATGTGTCTACCCATCGTTTTTCTGAATCAAATAAGTCATTTGTAAATCAATTATCTACTGTAACTATTCCTAACAGAGTGCAGGAAGCCTTAGCTGATCCAAGGTGGAAAACAGCCATGAATGAAGAGATGAAATCATTGCAGAAGAATGAAACATGGGAACTCATAGAATGTCCACCAGGAAAGAAGCCAGTTGGGTGTCGTTAGATCTATACTGTGAAGTACAAGGCAGATGGTAGTATTGAACGATTTAAAGCAAGACTGGTAGCAAAAGGGTACACTCAAACTTATGGAATTGACTACACAGAGACATTTGCACCTGTAGCTAAGATCAACACAATTCGAGTATTACTGTCTTTAGCTGCAAACCTAGATTGGCCATTACAACAATTTGATGTGAAAAATGTCTTTTTGCATGGCGAGTTATCTGAAGAAGTATATATGGATCTTCCACCAGGATGCATGGTGTCAGAAAAGCAATGTCAGAAGGTATGCAAATTGAAGAAGTCATTGTATGGGTTGAAGCAATCCCCGAGAGCATGGTTTGGAAGGTTCACAAAGTCAATGAGAGCTTTTGGCTATCGTCAAAGTAATTCAGATCACACTTTGTTCCTAAAAAAGCAACATGGTAAGATTACGACACTCATCGTATATGTGGATGACATGATAGTTACAGGAAATGATCCTGAAGAAAGAAAAGCTCTACAAAATTATCTATCTAGAGAATTCGAAATGAAAGATCTAGGTCCTCTGAAATACTTTCTTGGGATTGAAGTTTCTCGATCAAGTGAAGGAATTTTTCTGTCTCAAAGAAAGTATGCCTTAGATCTTTTACAGGAGACTGGAATGTTGGGATGTCAACCTGTTAATACACTAATAGAAGAAGGTCTGAAATTGTGTGTTGAGCCTAATCAAGTATCAACCGATAAGGGAAGATACCAGAGACTTGTGGGGAGATTAATGTACTTAGCTCATACAAGATCAGATCTTGCTTATGCATTGAGTGTAGTGAGTCAATACATGCATAATCCCGGAGAACAACATATGAATGCAGTCATGCGTATTTTGAGGTATTTGAAGAATGCTCCTGGGAAGGGAATTTTGTTCGCTAAAAATGTTGATCATCAAAGTATAGAAGTATATACTGATGCTGATTGGGCCGGTGCAGTGGATGATAGGCGATCTACATCTGGTTACTTTACCTTTGTAGGTGGTAATCTTGTGATATGGAAAAGTAAGAAACAGAATGTCGTCGCTCGTTCAAGTGCAGAAGCGGAATTTAGAGGTATGGCTCTAGGACTTTGTGAGGCATTATAACTAAGACTCTTCTTACAGGATTTAGGTTACCTATCTAGGCAACCAATCCGATTGTTTTGTGACAATAAAGCCGCATGTGATATTGCTCATAATCCAGTACAACATGATCGTACAAAGCATGTCGAGGTAGATAGATTCTTCATTAAGGAAAAGTTGGATGATAAGATTGTGGAATTGCTTAAGATTCGATCAGAAGATCAATTGGCCGATATCCTTACCAAAGCTGTCTCAAGTCAAGTGTTCTCAAAATTTTTAGACAAGTTGGGCATGTGTGACATCTATACACCAACTTGAGGGGGAGTGTTGAGATATTAGGAATGCTTTCCTTATATCATTATTTCCTTATATCATTTAGTATTGAGATATTAGGAATGTTTAGATATTAGGAAAGTTGAGATATTATGAATATTGATATATTAGGAATATTGAGATACTAGGAATATTGAGATATTATGAATATTGAGATATTAGGAAAGTTGAGATATTAGGATATTAGTTGTTATTTCCTTATATCATTCTTTCCTTGTATCATTCTTTCCCATTCTTAGAATGGTGATTACCCTCTATATATACTCTGTACATGAACGAATGAAAGTATGAATGAAAAAACTACAATTTATCAATTTGAAGACCTTTTGCACCACTAGGGGTTGAGGTGTTCCATTGGTTGTTGGAGTTGCGAACTGAAGAGGAGAATGTTGGGTAGGTTGGGCGTCTCACTTCCTGGGCTTTGAGTTCATAGGTACGTGCTAACCCAATTACAGCAAACAGATTTTGAGGGTTTTGGACTCTTACATCCGCCCTTAGCCCATCCTTCAATCCACTAATAAAAACATCAGCTTCTTGTTTATCTGTCAAAGTGTCGGCCCATGCTAGAAGCCTTTCAAACCGAGTTTGATAGTCGAAAACGGTTCCCATCTACTTAAGCTTGCATAAGTCTCCAAAGAAATCTTCATATTCAGTTACAGCAAACCTCTCTAGCAATCCCGCCTTCATTCCATCCCAAGTAACCAAGTGACCTTGATTTTTACGTCGCTGGTACCACAATTGAGCATCTTTTTCCAAGTGATAGGCTGCTAATTTGGCTTGATCTTCCAATGATGTCCCTTGAAATTCAAAGAATTGTTCTGCACGGCAAATGCATAGAGTTGGATCTTTCGAGCCATCATAGCGAGGAAAATCAAGCTTTGCAAGCTTAGGAACCACTAGTCCACCTGCGTACCCAGCACCACCCTGTCCATGTGGTCCCCGATTCCTATTGACGGACCCTTCTTCCGGCAAGTCTAATCGGGAGTTCATTGCCCCCACTAATTCTTCCATCTGCTTAAGGATCCTTTCTTGACCTGAACTCAGGTTCAACCTGATTTTCAAGCCTTTGGAGTCGTTGATAGCCAGCCATAACCAGCTCTGATACCACTCTGTCACCTTCTAAGTTAATGGCACGATCCCATCCCCTCCCTTGCCCCCTACCTCGCCCTCAAGCTATGTTGCTAAGGCAAAATATGAGCAGAATTGAAAGAATTTGGAAAGTAGAAATCAAAGACAGTTTTTGGAAGTTTTTCATCTGATGGTTTTATTGCTCAAGAATAAGGAAATTTATACTTTAACAGACTCAACAACTTAGATTAAACAGCAACAATTACTAAAATATAGCTCACGTTACCCACTCTCTAGCCCACTATTGCTAGTTATTTGAACTAACCCAATAAACCAAAATATCTGAAATAAATAAATTAAAATTGCTGCACATGACACAACCATGTTGGGTCAGAACACGTCTGGCTGGGTTATCAACCATGTTCCCAGTTGAGGTTGTTTCAATTCAATGACCCCAATGACTGGAATCACATTGAGATTTCTTTTGAAGCAGCCCACAGATTCAACTCAAGTGCATCCAATGTGGTGAAAAAGTGTGGGGTATGTCTTATTTATAGAGAAGTTCTTGAAGGAATCCATCCAGGAAATAGAAAACAACTTAAAAGTAGGGGTTGTAATGTAGTCGAGAGAAGCAGTGACAGAGCAGGATTCAATCGAAGTGAAATGGACTCTAGTTATAGTGGCAGCAATGACAGACCCACCAACCATCCCACGCTCAAGCTCAAGCTCAAGCTCAAGCGTCCTCAAGAATGACTACCATCGTCCATACTCTTTATTCATAAAATTCTCTTTTTTGTTGATTTGGTCATGCATGCTCAAAATTAGTGATGTATTTTTTGTCGATGATTCTTGGGAACACCTCCGATTATGCCTGTATATTATATTTCTGTCGAATTTTAGTTGAGTCTTCATCTTTTCTCTTATTGAGTTATTTTGATTGAAGCAACTGAACTTCTTTAAGGAGTCGTTCTTTCTTGTTTCTTCAATATTTTAGGTAGACATTTTTGTTTGAACACGACCTTTGATTTTGCTGAAATTTGTTACTAAGCCTTCCTGATTAGGTGTCTTTTTTAGCACTTGGTGGTGAATATAGGAAGTTTGATTATGAAAATCAAGCAAAGTTGGTGTTGGGTGATGAATGCAAGTTGCCTGATGAAACACCCAGCATACTTCTTTTCTGAGTATGAATGATTCTATGCATTATAACCTTCAAGTTTTATTAGTAATAGTTTTTGTGTTGAATAGGAAAGAATGGCTTGAATTTCAAAGTTACTTGTAGGATAATTCCTTGATTACTGTTTTTTGCCTTTTGCTTTTGGTTTCAATGAATTTGACGGTGTTTGGTTGTGTTATAAGCTTTAGAAACTTATGATGTTGAGTACTAGGACAAAAACTGCATTTTTGCTAACATTTATGATGTTTTGAGTCATAAAATCTGGTTCTTCTATATTTTGTTTGACATGAGTTTGATAATCATTGCAAATTGTAACTTTCAAAACTTTCTTTGGGTGGAAATGATAAGAATCTTGAATTACACTATGTGACAAGCTGTTCTCTCCATTGCAGAGGCCAGAATCAGAATTCCCATGAAGGGATACAATTTTCTTGCTTTCTGCAGAGCAAATCCTTTGAACTGAAACTTCTTACTTGGATGTTGATGTCACATGTTAGGACCTCAAGACTGAAAATTAGGAGAAGAAAGACTTGATCACGTTGAGGGGATCAACCTCTACCAATCAGAAAATAATTCAAATCCTGGTACCCAATGCTGTAATTATTATATGTGAGATTGTTTAAGCTAAGGGAAAAAATACTAATTCATATATTTCAATGTTGCATTGATTTCCCTAGTTGAATTTTGCCTTCTAGAGAATTTCATTAGCAATCTACTTGCTGATGGTTTCCTTTAGTGAAAGCCCATGCTGCCAATTTCTAGCTGATCAAATCATATTTTCTCAAATATGTTCTAGCATTCCCGTTTACTCAAGTTCAATCTTGTCTTGAAGGTTGAGTGTAAATGAATTCAGCATACCTTTCTTTCAAAGTTGATGAAGTTCCGATTAAATCAAAACCATGGAAGGAAGATGGTTTTGAACCCTTGAACCCTAGCTTGACTTCCCACTATCAGCAATGTCAGGAAGATGGTTTTGAGGAATGGAATACTCACCAAGTTTCATTTTTATGAAAGAAACATGAAAGATCAAGTGTATTTAGGAGACATTTGAGAGGTTGAATTGATATATGCCATAGGACTAATGTGTTCAACAGCTTCTTAAGGGTCATAAAACCAAGGTGAGTTTTTTAAAAGGCACTCACTATGACCAACGATTAAAATATTAAAAATTATAAAAATATCAGCAGTTGAATTTTATGAAATTTGAACAAAAAATATCAGAGGAATAAATTTTTTTTATCAAAACTTCTAGAAATATTGAGAAACATTACAAGAAATGATAAAATAAGCAATAATGCACTTATTGAAGTTATTTGTTTGAAGGAAACAATTTATGTTTGATAACATTTGTGATATTTGATAATATTTACAAAACTTGAAAACATATTTATTATTAAAATGATGATTTATCTAGTTTGGATGTATTCACATATATAAAAACATTAATATATGGATAATTGTTTTGTATTTATAAATTTCTTTATATTTAAGTGCTATACAATATATATATATAAACTTATTAAAAAATTATCATGACTGTTTTATATTTTTGAGAATTAGTTAAATCAAATTTGAAATCAAAATTTAAAATCTTATACCATGAAATTACCAAGGAGATTGAATAGGTAATCCTTGGACATTAGCCTAAAAATTATAAATTTTTGGTTTTCTTTTCTATATGAATTTTTTAATTAGATTGATAATTATTAATTAACTTCAAGAATTCTAATCATGCATGAAAACATAGGATATTTATAAAAAACTACCCACAAGGTCTCTCAGATACTTTTTCCAATGTCAAAAACCTCAAGTCTAGAGACTATAGAACTATAATCCACTTGATCTCAAGAATTATATATACAAATTTATCTAATAATGACTATGTACTCGAGATTTACACTATAGTACTTACGCCTTAACCTCACATCCATGACATAAAACTTTTGTGCTCCTTAATGGATTCCTCAATACTTTGAGGGGATATGATAATCTACCACAAACCCATGGGTGAGTCAGTTATAAATTTTTTAAAAATAGAATTTGCAAAATGATGAAAATAGGAGTAAAACACAAGGTAATATAGATTGATTATCGAAACAATAAAACACAAGAAACAAAACAAAAACGAGTTGTTTTGTGTTTAAACATTTTGACATTTTAACTATTTTTTAAGGACTATTGAAGGCTATTAATAATAGCTACGGGCATAATATCACAAGACAGAATAATCAAAGCATAATTAATTATTACTACCATAAGGGTGTTCTTATAATTTAACTTAATAGTTATTTTAATAAGTATTTATATATTTTGTGGCAATCGAATTAAAAAGCAAAAAAGAAAAAAAAAAGCATTAGTTGTTAAATAAAAATGTTTCATTTAATTAAAATGATTAAATTGCTAAATAATTAAAAAAAAACATTACTAAATAATTCTAATATACTAAATAAATAAGAAATATTGTAACTAAATAAATAGATATATAGTAACTAAATATATAATTTAAATATAGTAACCAAATATGTTAATAACTTCCAGCAATACCGACCTATAGTCCAAGTCCTAAAAGTGACATAACCTTCTAAGCATATGAATTTAGGTTGGCAATTTTATCTTCAACCTAGAATATGATTGACATCAATTGAAACTCACTAGTTTCATCTCATTTTGGAATCCTATTTATTGGTTGATTTTATGAAGAATTACCATCCTTTACATCATCTTTTACATGACAATAATACTTAGTGTGGAGCTCGGAAGCCCTACTAAGATATTGCTTTATTCACATGGATACCTAAGTAAATAGTGATAATGTGCTTCGAGTATAAAATTTACTACCATTTGCCTGCAAAAAGCATTATAAAACTTTCCTCATGCTGCTCTTGTCATTAATATGTAGCTCATTTGACTCACCATATGTTTTATTATGATTTACAGTTGGCAGGAATGAGCCAAATACATCAATGAAAATATGGAAAACACTTTCAAGACGCGGTGTCAAATGATATTGGAATGGTTAGAATCTATAGGAGAAGAAGTTACTAGCCCTTTCTTTAAATTAAAATTCTAGTTTAAATTCAATTGTATATTCTCAATTGAAATTGGAAGAGCCTGGTGAAATTAATGTTAGGGCTAATTATTCTGGCCCCAAATTTAAAATAAAATTCTAGTTTAATTTCAATTGTTTATTCTCAATTTCATTGCATTTTCTGATTCTCTGAACTAAATTTTATATTCCAAAAACAATTAAACTCTAAGTTATCCAAGAAAAATGAAAAAAATAAAATAAAATTGCATCAACAAATAATATAATATAAAAAGCATAACCTTTATTACATGGAGGGGAATAACTGGGTCCCTCAATGGCATCAGTCCTTTCTTTCCTCCACAAAATTTAAAAATCATACTTGTTAGTATTATTAGCTCCACCATTTACTCTCAACGCCACCATTTTCTCCTTAATTGTATCCACCATTAGCTCCTTAATTGTAGACTAATTCCTTGATTTTCTTCCATTTGATGTGACATTCTTTCCTTAGTTCTACTATAAATAGGCTAAGATGTAAACTTGTTATATTATGAAATATAGAAAGATCATTCTTTCAAAGTTTTTTCTCAATATTTTTGTATCAATACTCATTGATAAATATTAATTCTTGATGGAAACATCTTGAAAATGCAATAAATTCATATAAAATCATCCATAATCTCAAATCAGTATAATTAACTCTAGTCAAAATATTTCTTCTTCTTTTTTTTTTTTTCTATGTTGGGATGAATTTAGAATTTTATTGGAATTGTTTCATAAACCAAAGCAATTTAATTGTAATTTAATAAACCAAAATAAAATATGAAAGTGTGAAGGGAAAAAAATGTTAGTCCAATATTTCAAAATTTTGTGATTTTTAGGTTTTGAGGAAAAAAAATTATGTTAGTAAAAATATTTCAACAATTTTGTTATTTATATGCTTCGGAAGTGAATTGAAAATTCTAAAGAATAAACTAAAAAACTGGCCTACTCATGAGCGCTTGTGATGTTAAATATTTATATTAGTTTTTCATGTGTAATTCACCAGATGAACAAAACAAAGGTACCTAATATGCATCCATAACAAATAGATTATTCTAATAGATTATTCTAGAAATTGAGTTGAGGTGGCAATCTACTATTTATCATCCCCTCGCAAGCTAATCAATTTAGGAACAACATAACGCTTACTACAAAAGGTCAACAACAATGTGCTTGGAAAATGCTTTGTAAGCACATCAGCAAGTTGATCAATAAAGGGAATATATTCAATAACAAGATCATTATATAACATTTTGCCACAAATGAAATGGAGATGAAGTTCAATATGTATTGATTATCACACCACAAAAATGGAGGGGTAACCTATGCTATAAATAATTCCTAAAGCATAGATTATATTCAAGTGAGCTCAGCAATTGCAGTAACTATGCCACAATATTCTAATTTAGTACTACTCCTTGAAATAACCCATTACCTAGTAGAGAACTAAAAACCAAATTCGGCCTAAGGAAGACACAATATCCATAGGGGCTTTTCTTGTCATTTGGACAAGAGGCACTGCATCTAAATAAGCTTGAAGATGAAGAGAATCAACCATTTGTAAAAGCATACTGGTAAAAAAAATCCTATTAAATAACACAAAATGTGTTTCACAACTAACCAAAGGGCAAAAAATAGGTTTGGTTGAGTAATGGTGACATATTGCAGAGCGACGACAATGTTGTGAATGGGCATTAGGAAATGGCTCTCCATTAAATTGAGGCAAGATTGGACCAACATGAGTAGGACCAGCAGCTAGTTTACAAGTAAGAATCTTTGTGCAAGTAAGAAAGTTTGTAATGTACTTGTGTTGACTAAGAAGAAGGGCTTCAAATGTATGAGTGACCTCAACACCAAAAAAGTAATTGATAACACCAAGATCATATAGGAAAAGGAAGCATTAAGGAAAGCAATCAATCGAGAGACTTGAGTAGAGCTACTACCAACAACTAATACGTCGTTAACATAGACCAGGATAATGACAAGATAAGAGGTTAAATAATAAATAAACATTAAATTATCATCCCTTAAGCATCTAAAACCCCACTTGCCTAATGCCAATCTTAATTTAGAGAACCAAGCATGGGGAGCCTACGTGAGGTGGTCATAGAGAGTCTTGTTAAGCTTGCAAACAAAGTCAAAATATTAGGATAAAAAAATCCTTGTGGTTGGAATACAAATACTTGCTCATTTAAATCACCATTTAAAAAGTATTATGCATATCCAACTAAGCAAACCATGCATCCAACCAAATGAGAGAGTAATCATGAGAACAATTTAAATAGTAGCCACTTTGACTACCATTAGACTAAAAGTAGTCAATGCAATGTGTTTGATGAAATCCCTTGGCAATCAAGCATGACTTAAAACATTTAACATTGCCATCAAGATTATACTTGAATTTATAAACCCACTTTCAACCAAGAATATTTGTTTTCAAAGGTAAAGGAACTAGTGTTTAGGCATCATTCTTCATCAAGCCATCATAATCAGTTTCCATAGCTTTTTGCTAATGAAGATCCTTGATAAATTGCTGAAAAGTAGACAACTCAATGGAAGCATTAGCTTGATAAGTCTTACGTTTAAAAACACTAGCTTTTGCACAGGTAAGCATAGGATGAGTATTAATAGTTGGAGCTAATAGATGCATCTTAGAGTCCAAAATCACAGGTTGAATGGGGGATGGGAATAGGGAAAGTGAAGAAGAATGATGAGTAAAATGTAAAGTATTAGAGGAAGAATGAGAAGGAGAAGAAAAGGACATAGGAATAAACGTAAGTGGAAAAGTAAGGGGAGAAGATGAGTCGAAACATTAGGGAGAGTGCCTACAACCATAGGAAAACAAGATTCATCAAAGACAACATGATAAGTTATGTAAACTCTATTAGAGGTCCAATCAAGACAAAGATACAATTTGTGACAAGTGTGATAACCAACAAAGAGACATTTAGTAAACCAATATTGTAGTTTCTATTTATTGAAAGGACGAATAAAAAGATAACAAAGACACCCAAATGATTTAAAGGAAGTCATCAAGAATTGACCCAAAAAGAACCTGATAAGGGAATTAAAAGTTTAAAACATATAAGAAGCCATTCTGCTTATAAGAAAAATAGCCGCACGAAATGCATACACCCAAAATTTGAAAGGCATAGATGCTTGAGTGAATAAGGATTACCTACAACAATGATTTGCAGAGATGCTTGAGTGAACAAGGCTAACCTACAACATAATGATACTACCCGACCCTTCTATTGTGGAGTTTTAGAATGAAAGAAGGCTTGAACTCACCCCTACCATCAAATTGATTATATTTTATCTTATTGTTAAATTGGTTTTCTACAAGATTTTTGAAGTGAACAAATATAGACAAAGCTTGACCCTTTGTATGCAAAGGATACGACCAAGAAAACAGAGAGTGAGATTACCTTCTTTACAATCTCAACATAAAGGTGACCTAAACAAGGATGTAAAATGTCAAAAGTCTTAGAGGTAGCATTATTAACTGCTACAGCAGGATGATTAAAAGGCTCATGAGAATGACAATCTGAATGAGAATTGGTTGATTCAGAGACTTGAAATTTGTACATGCCATTTTCAAGCTTGCCTTGAATAATTCCTTATTTGTATTAAAATAGTTTTTAAAAGATAAGATCAAATATGAGATTTTTTTAAAAAAAATTAATTAAATAAAAATATAACTCCAACATATTATTTAAGAAAAAACATAGATCTCTTTGCTTTTCCAAGATGTTGATAAATTAAGTTGGGAGGTGTAGGGCTCATGATTGTGAATTTGAACCAAAATTACATTTAAACATCAAATGTTGATTTTAAAAATTAATTAACCTTCAAATGTTGACTTTAACTTTTAAAAATGTCTTTCAAACAACATCTAAATCCTCAAAATCAATTTTATTAATAAGTCAGCTCACATGTATTGCTTCACATATTCAACCTTTATCAAGACAAGTACAAAGGTTAACTTACGTTCCAAGTGATTTCCTTCCAAGCTTAAGCTTATTTTCATTAATAAGTTGGAATATATCCTATATGTTTGTTTTAAAGTGAAATTCATCCATAGAATTATTTTTTATCCTTATTTTGGACAACTCTATTAAGAGTGCATTTGATAGTGATTTTAAAATTTCTATATTTTCTAACACTTAAAAATTTTATTAGAAAGGCAAAAAGACTAGAAATACTTGCTAAAATTACTGACAAACACACTCTGAGTCATCATATACCTACTACATTCTAGTACAAGTGCCTAATAAAATAATTTTAGACCTAATAATTATTTAATTTATGTACATAGTAACACTTTAAGAGCTCATATGAATGTGATTGATTCTACTAAGGATAAAAATGTTCATTAATGCTTGAAAATATTTTTTTAAAAAATTACCTGTTTAGAATACTATGATTGGCAATGTTTTTATTTTAAATGTTTCAAGTAGATGTATTTTTTTTCTAGAAGTGTTTTTAGGCTGAAAAACACTACAAGTGATTTTTCTGACTTTTAAAAGTATTTCCTAAATTTTTCCAAATACCTAATTTAAAAAAAAAAAGAAGCTAAAAGTATTTCCTAAAGTCATTACCAAATGGATTCTTAAAGTGCATTTGACAATAATTATAAGAAGTATTCATAACATTTGTAATACTTGAAAAATAAAAATTTTTAAGTGTTAAAAAAAGACTAAAAACACTTTTTAGAATCACTGTCAAATGCACTCTTAAAACCTGTTTGACAGTGATTTTAGAAAACGCTTTTAATTTTTCTAACACTTGAATTTTTTTTATGATTTAAGTGTTAGAAATATTGTAAACATTTTTTAAAACCACTTCCAAACGCGCTCTTAATATACTTTAAAAAATCACTTTTAAATAATTAAAAATTCATTTGAAACTATTTAGAAGTTTTTTCAAAAATAATTTTTTTGTTATGCATCACTACACAAATATCTTCATAAAAATAAATTATTATTAACAAAGCGGCTACGGATTAAAAAAGTTTTACTATCATCATTCCAAAAGGATTCTAGAACATGCACCAATCAAATGTTGCATATGTTATCAAACAGCCAATGCAATCAGTTGATCTTGACACTCCACGTAGCATTTTTTTTAATATTATAAATATAATTACTTAAACCACAAATCATAGATATTTGCTCTTACAAATCAGTAATGCTTATCATAACTTATCCAGTCACAATATTTTTTCTTATTCCACATAACCATTTCTTTAATAACCCACAAGAAATTATGATTCACAATTATATATATAACATTTCATATGTCAACTCTTACTAAAATGTATTGCAAAAGTACTTGTGGAATTTAGCGTTATAATAAGATATGTAAATATTTTCCAAAAAAAATATTTCAAAAATTTATAACCCAAAAATCTATGCCCTATTTGGTTTTTTTTTTAAAATAGTTTTGAAAAATAATTTTTTAAAATTGTTTTTTAAAACTATTTTCTAATATTTGGTAGAATAAAAAGTTATTTAAAAACCTAAAATATTTTTAATATATTTTTTGTTAGCCCAAAGGTTCTCCTAATCGGGTTTTGATGATAACAAACCATGGTTAAGTGACTAATTGAGTTGAATGGTAAAGAATCTCAGGTATAAATTCGGAAATTCATCAAAGGACCAAATGGACATAAGATCGAGACTTTTGGAAGACTTTTGATCATAGGAAACAAATGTATGATGAATGCATGGGTGCACTTAGGATTTTCATACTGTTTCATGCATCTTAGAAAACTCGGTTTATTCTTTAAAACTTCGATTTCATTAAAACCCGAGTTTTATCAAATGTACCTTAGGCAAAATGTTTTAAAATTGGCATATTAATTCACCTAAAGACCTTGCCTAAGTGTTAGAAAAGAAATGAATTGAAAAAGATAGATTTTTGGGGCCAAAAGGCTGAACCGGTCGACCAATTGCCCTCGTCCGGTCGAGGTCTAGTCGAGGAGTGCCAAAAACACTCTCTCTTATCCAGTAGCTTCATCTTCTCGGTTGAGGTTCACCCCTTCCCGGTCGAGGTCTAGTCAAGGCAATGGTAACCTGCAAAAGTATTAAATGCTCCAACGGCTAGTGAACCAGTCGAGGCTACATTTTGCTGTTTTTGGCTCCCGAGCTTAGAAACCTATAAATTGAGAGCTCCACTTCATTTTTGAGATAGAGACCACTTGCAATCAATTGTCTACCTACCTGTTCTTGGCCTAAAAGCTCTCATTTCTTTCTTAGTGCATTAAATAATCACTTGCATATCCTTTAGTGCACCCTTGTGAGTCATCCTAGCTTTGTTTTGTATTTGAGCTATCTTTGAGCTGGGTTGAGGGATTCATTCTTGTAAAAACTGAGTGTTAAAGCCTTCAAATGGTTTGAATCTTAAAGAGATTGTGTAAGAGCCCATTGGAGCCTAAATCCAAGTGTACGAAGATTGGAAGCTTGGTTGAAGCTTCAAGTTGGTGGAACCCTCACTCAGTTAGGAGATTGGGAAGAGTGGACGTAGGCAAGGAAGTGTCGAACCACTATAAAACCCGAGTTTGAATTCTTTAACTCTATCTCTTTATTTTTGTTTATATTACGCTTGAAATTGTTGTGTTGGAAAAGTTTTTTAAAAAACACAATTCACCCCTCCTTTTGGGTGTTTTTCTTAATTAAGCATAGCCTTTATTTTATCAATTGGTATCAGAGCTAGACCTCTTACTTAAGACTTAATCGTCTAAGAGGAAATGGCTATTCCATCAAGCTCATCTCAAACTAAAAATTTAACAAAACATAGAGCTCCATTTTTTACGGGAACCGACTATCCCTATTGGAAAACTAGAATGACTTGGTATTTACAGTCGGCCGATTTAGACGTATGGGACGTTATTAAAGATGGCCCAACTTTTCCTACTAAACTAGTTGATGGAGTCTTGGTTCCAAAACCCAAGCAAGAATGAAATGAGCTTGATAGAAGAAATTTTCAATTAAATGCTAAGGTTGTTTTTACTTTGCAATGTGCTATGGATAGAAATGAAAATAATAGAATATGTCAATGCAAATCAGGTAAAGAAATTTGGAGATTACTTGAGATAACTCATGAAGGAACAAATCAAGTGAAAGAGTCAAAAATTAATTTACTTGTTCATAACTATGAATTATTCTCAATGAAAGAAAATAAGACTATTGTTGAGATGATTACTTGGTTCACCAACATTGTCAATGGTCTTGAAGCTTTGGGAAAAACCTACAAGGAATCTGAGAAGGTGATGAAGATATTGAGGTCACTCCCATCAAAGTGGCATACTAAGGTCACAACAATTCAAGAAGCAAAAGACTTGACTAAGCTACATATGAAAGAGCTCATAGGGTCATTGATGACATATGAGATTAACTTGGCAAAGAAGCTACAAGAGAGTGAAGACAAAAATAAGAAGAGCATAGCTCTCAAAGCTACAACCAAGAAAGAGGAAGATGTTGAAGAAGAAAAACCAAGTGAGGAAGATGATGATTTAGCCCTCATCATAAGAAAGCTTAACAAATACATGAGGAGTGAAAGGCTTAGAGGAAGAAAGTTCACTTCTAGAAGAGACCTTTCTAAAAAGGAATCCTCCGAAGTGAAGCCAAGAGAAAAGATATTTGGTGTGTTTCGAATGCAAAAAACTGGGACACATCAAATATGATTTTCCTCTTTACAAAAGTGAAGCCAAGAGAAGATTGAAAAAGGCAATGATGGCCACTTGGAGTGAAAGTGAAGAATCCTCCGAAGAAGAAAATGAGAAAGAAGTGGCAAACATGTGTTTCATGGCAATAGATGATCTTGATGAGGTAAACTCTAACTTTAGTGATGAAGATATGCATGATGTTTTTGAAGAATAATATGAGGATTTTGAAAAACTTAGTTTGAAAAATAAAACTTTTAAAAAATAAAATTCAAGAACTTGAAGAAGTGAAAGACAAATTTTCAATTGTTGAAATATCTAAAACTCATCTTGAAAATGAAAATGAGATTTTGAGAAGTGAAAATGAGATTTTAAAAAAGAAAAATGAATGGTTGACCTCCTCTCTTTCAATTTTTTCTTGTGGACAAAAATCTTTTGAAATGATCTTAGCTAGCCAAAAATGTGTTTTTGACAAACAAGGGCTAGGATTCAAATCCTTAAAGAATCAAAAGTATTTTAAAAACTATTTTGTAAAAGAATCCTCAAGTGCAAGTCCTTTTACTACTTGCAACTTTTGTGGAAGAGGAGGGCACATTAGTAGCACATGTCCCTTAAGAAATGGATCTCAAAATAATTCAAATGCTAAGGTTAAAAAAGTTTGGATTGAGAAATCCTATGTCACTAACCCTCAAGGACCCAAAAAGATATGGGTACCTAAATCTACTTGAATTTTATTTTGTAGGGTTCAAAGAAGGATAAGTGGATGCTCAAGACACATGATCAGGGATGAATCCAAGTTCACTTTCCTTACAAAGAGAAAGGGAGGATACGTTACCTTTGGCGACAATGCAAAAGGAAGGATCATTGGTCAAGGCAACATTGGTAATGGCACATCCTCTCTTATTGAAAGTGTTTTATTAGCGGATGGTTTAAAACATAATCTTTAAGCATTAGTCAACTTTGCGACAAAGGTTTTAAAGTAATTTTTTAAGCATCTCATTGCATCATCAAAGATATTCAAAATGATAAAACCATCTTCATGGGTCATAGATGTGATAATGTTTATGCTATAAATATTTCAAAATATGATGGCCATGATAGATGCTTTTCAAGTATGCATGATCAAAGTTGGTTGTGGCATAAGAGGTTGGGACATGCTAACATGGACCTCATTTCCCAACTCAACAAAGATAAACTTGTTAGAGGCCTTCCTAAAATTCAAAAAGACAAAGTATGTGAAGTTTGTCAAATGGGAAAGCAAATAAAAAATTCTTTTTTAAAAAAATAAAATCATTTCAACAACTAGGCCTCTTGAGTTGTTGCATATGGATTTATTTGGTCCCTCTAGGACACCAAACCTTAGAGGAAAATCTTATGCATATGTTATTATGGATGACTTCTCTAGATACACTTGGGTCTTGTTTTTAAGTCAAAAGGATGAAACCTTTTATGAGTTTTCAAAGTTTTGCAACAAGGTTCAAAATGAAAAACGTTTTACAATTACTTGTATAAGAAGTGATCATGGGAGAGAATTTGAAAATATTGATTTTGAAGATTATTGCAATGAGCATGGTATTAACCACAATTTTTCGGCTCCTAGAACTCCTCAACAAAATGGGGTAGTTGAAAGGAAAAATAGAACTATTCAAGAAATGGCTAGAACCATGCTAAATGAAAACAATTTACCAAAATATTTTTGGGCCGAAACGGTTAACACTCTTGTTATGTTTTAAATAGAATATTATTGAGGCCCATTCTTAAGAAAATTCCCTATGAGCTTTGGAAAAACAAGAAACCCAACATTAGCTATTTCAAAGTCTTTGGGTGCAAATGCTTTATATTAAACATCAAAGACAATCTTAGAAAATTTGATGCAAAATCGGATGTTGGAATTTTTCTTGGTTACTCAACTTCAAGTAAAGCCCTATAGAGTTTAACAAAAGAACCATGGTTGTAGAGGAGTCCATCCATGTTATTTTTGATGAATCTAACAATTCTCTCCAAGAAAGAGAGAGTTTTGATGATGATTTAGGCTTGGAGACCTCCATGGGAAAATTACAAATTGAATATAGAAGGCAACAAGAAGAAATTGGAGAGGATCCCAAGAAAGAAGAATCACCATTGGCACTACCCTCTTCTCAACAAGTGCAAGGTGAATCAAGAGAAGACCTTCCTAAAGTTTGGAAGTTTGTCATCAACCACCCACAAGATCAAATTATAGGTAATCCATCTAGTGGGGTAAGAACTAGATCATCTCTTAGAAATATTTGCAATAATCTTGCTTTTATCTCTCAAATTGAACCTAAAAATATAAATGATACTCTAGTTAATGAAAATTTGATGATTGCTATGCAAGAAGAGTTAAATCAATTTGAAAGAAGTGAAGTATGGGAATTAGTGCCAAGACCTTCAAATCAAAGTGTTATTGGGACTAGATGGGTCTTTCGAAATAAAATGGATGAAAATGGCATAATTGTAAGAAATAAAGCAAGATTGGTAGCCCAAGGTTTTAATCAAGAAGAAGGGATAGATTAGGAAGAAACCTTTGCTCCCGTAGCTAGATTGGAAGCCATTAGGATGCTACTTGCCTTTGCATGTTTTAAAGACTTTGTTTGATATCAAATGGATGTGAAAAGTGCTTTCCTAAATGGCTTTATAATGAAGAAGTATATGTTGAACAACCACCTTGTTTTCAAAGTTTTAACTTTCCTAATCATGTTTTTAAACTTAACAAGTAACTTTATGGTTTGAAACAAGCACCTAGAGCATGGTATGAAAGATTGAGTAAATTTCTTTTGAAAAAGAGTTTTAAAATGGGAAAAATTGACACAACTCTTTTCATAAAGACCAAAGAAAATGACATGCTCTTAGTGCAAATATATGTTGATGATATCATTTTTGGAGCTACTAATGTCTCTCTTTGTGAAGAATTTTCTAAATGAATGCATAGTGAGTTCGAAATGAGCATGATGGGAAAACTCAACTTTTTTCCTTAGACTTCAAATCAAGCAACTAAAGGAAGGAACTTTCATCAGTCAAGCAACGTATATAAGAGATCTTCTCAAAAGATTCAACATGGAAGAAGCCAAAACAATGAAGACTCCAATGAGCTCATCCATCAAGCTTGATAAGGATGAGAAAGGTGAATCCATTGACTCAACTATGTATAGAGGCATGATAGGTTCTTTGCTATATTTGACAACTAATAGACCTGATATCATGTATAGTGTATGCTTGTGTGCTAGATTTCAATCTTTTCCTAAATAATCTCACTTAAGTGTCATAAAACGAATTCTTAGATATTTGAAAGGGACAATGGACATAGGCTTATGGTATCTTGAGGGTGATATTAATTGGATTCTTGGATGCTGACTTTGCTGGTTGTAAAGTTGAAAGGAAAAACACTAGTGGCACTTGTCATTTCCTAGGACACTCACTTGTTTCATGGCACAGTAAGAAGCAAAATTCGGTAGCTTTGTCAACGGCGGAAGCCGAATACATAGCAGCCGGTTTGTGTTGTGCACAAATTCTTTGGATGAAACAAACGCTTAGTGATTTTAATTTGTCTTTTGAGCATGTTCCTATTAAATGTGATAACACTAGTGCCATAAACATTTCAAAAAATCCCGTGCAACACTCTAGGACTAAGCATATAGAGATTAGACACCATTTTCTTAGAGACCATGCACAAAAGGATGATATTACACTTGAATTTGTAAGCACAAAAGATCAACTTGCCAATATATTTACAAAACCTCTAAGTGAAGAACAATTTGTTGATATTCGAAGACAACTAGGGGTGATTTCCTTATGATCTAATGTTTGTTAAATGAATTCTTGATGTATTTACCTTATAATTGCATGATTTTCATGTCATATGCATCATATAGACATATACTTAGGGAAATGGTCAAATTTTGACCAAAAATCAAAATTCCCTTAGCATTGGACATAAAAAATTGGGGATTTCAACTGAAAAGGGAAAGGAGAGGATCACAAGACAAGAAAAAGCATAAAAAAATTGGAGCGTTGATCGTTGACCAAGTGGTCGACCGGATCATGGACCGATCGATCAATTCGTCGGGGCTGGGAATTTAAAGAGCCTCCCACGCTTCATTTTCTTCACTGTTCTCCTCCATTTCTTCAAGGTTCTTCACATTTTCGCTTCCAGAGACCAGTTTGGGCAAGATCTTGGACAGATTGCATGCCTTGGAGTGGATTTTGGGACGATAAAAGGCTAGGGCTTCAGATTTGGGACCTAAGGCTTTCGATTTAGGATGGTTTCTCCTCAGTCCGCATATCACAATTAGCTTCAAGACATTCCCGCGCACCTAGGGCTTTCAGATGTGTGTGATTCTCTCTCTACCAGCTTCACCTTCCTTATTTCTACCTTTCTGATGGCGTCTAGGAGAGAGACGACAACCTTTAGGGCTCAGGGCAAGTGCCCTGCTGAGCCATCTCAACCTGATCAGATGAAGGCTCACTGAAGGGTGAGGTATGACATGACCCTCTTCAATTTTTTCGAAGAGTATCAGAGATACAAGCAAAAATTCACTTAAAGGAAAGTCGTTCTAGGGAGAAGTATTAATTTCTCCCAACTTCAGTATTTTCGGTTTGAGGGAATTTTTGGACGGATGGGATGACTTCCAGTAGTGATGATTTTCGAGCCAACCTTCTCGACTCTAATGCGTGCATTCTATTCACGAGTGACCTATGGACTTGGTGGACCAATCACTTCCACCGTTAGAGGTATTGAGATCAGACTAAGCTCGGAGAGCATTTTCCACATTTTCGACATCTCTTCAGTTGGACTCCGGGTGTATGAGTCTAAGGCATGGCCTACTGTGTCGGGATTCAAGCCTAGAGAGGTTATTCAAAGGATGTGCGGCCTTGTAGACGCTCAGGGTATGGGCAAACCATTGACACATAGTCTGATCGTGAGCAACCGAGTCCTTCATCACATGATCTGCTCCATCCTATTTCCACGGGGAGGACATCGAGATGAGGTCTCGTATCTTGAGGCATTTCTCATAGACTCAATTCTGATGGGAAGATGGATTCACGTGGGGTATCTGATGATGATGCACATGATATCATGCTGCGAGAGCATGACCCGAGTACTCCCCTACGACCTCTTCCTTACTAGAGTATTTAAGGATGTCGGGATTGATTTGAGCAGAGAGACAGACTTCGAGGCCCCTACCATTTATGACACTTATGATGAGCAGTCCTTGGAGCGGATGAAGTTTGAGAAGGCCCCCAATGGCTCCTAGATTAGGAGAATTGAGCGATCACCAGCACAAGCCCGGGGACAAGGATAGATGCATCCTGGAGTAGAGGAGGAGGCCAAGATCCGAGAGATGGAGGGTGGGTTAGACCCTCAGAGAGACTTTGAGCAGAGAGGGCTCGAGCTTGATATTCCTCCTCTACCCCAGTCAGAGGGTATTCAATTTGAGGCCACATTCTCTGAGCCTATGATGTCTGAGCCGACTTACACAGTAGGACCATCCTCTCAGCCATCATTCACCGATCTTCCTCACACAGAGATACCATCTTAGGCACCTCACGCTCCTGATCATGCGTCTTGGATGGATTTATCTACTCAGATCAGTTCACTTGGCACTCGTATGGAGGAGCTTGCAGTAGTCAGTGATACTCGATTCTACTCTATGGAGGATTGCATAGATCAGTATCAGACTAGCTTCATTTCTCAGTTTGAGCATCTCCAGCAGAGTATTGAGTGCATTGAGAGTCGTCAAGAGAGTTAGCATGAGGAGATGATGGCTTACCTCCGCTCCGTGTTTCCACTTCCTCAGCCTTGATTTCATCGAGACCCCTCTTCGTTTTTTTTTATGTTGCCAAAGGGGGAGAGATATTTAGGACCTAGGAGACCTATACATGCATGTCATTATCATATCATCTGTTTGGATTAACTTTGTTTCGTGTACATTTGACTTTACTATATATGATATGCTATTTTCATGATTTACTTTTGTTTCCTATCGAAAATTCACATGTCCTGATTATCTCGGTTTTAAATTCATAAATTTTTGATTGATTGATCCATGATTGGTTTGAGGGGGAGATTTCTTTTTTTCCTAGATAATTGAGGTTTGTCATCATAAAAAAAAAGGGAGATTATTAGCCCAAGAGTTCTTCTAATCGGGTTTTGATGATAATAAACTATGGTTAAGTGACTAATTGAGTTGAATGGTAAAGAATCTCAAGTATAAATTCGGAAATTCATCAAAGGACCAAATGGATACAAGATCGAGACTTTTGGAAGACTTTTAATCATAGGAAACGAATGTAAGATGAATGCATAGGTGCACTTAGGATTGTCATACCGTTTCATGCATCTTAGAAAACTCGGTTTATTCTTTAAAACTTTGATTTCATTAAAACCCGAGTTTTATCAAACGTACTTTAGGCAAAACGTTTTAAAATTGGCATAGTAATTCACCTAAAGACCTTACCTAAGTATTAGAAAAGAAATGAATTGAAAAAGATAGATTTTCGGGGCCAAAAGGCTAAACCGGTCGAGGCTATAGCCAACTGGCTCAATCGGTTGGAGAACTAATCGATCGATTGCCCTTATCTGATCCAGGTCTGGTCGAGGAGTGCCAAAAACACTCGCCCTCATCCAATAGCTTCCTCTTCTCGGTTGAGGTTCACCCCTTCCCGATTGAGGTCCGATCAAGGCAACGGTAACCTGCCAAAGCATTAAATGCTCCAATGGCTAGTGAACCGGTCGAGGCTACCTTTTGCTGTTTTGGGCTCCCGAGCTTAGAAACCTATAAATTGAGAGCTCCACTTCATTTATGAGATAGAGACCACTTGTAATCAATTGTCTACCTACTTGTTCTTGGCCTAAAAGCTTTCATTTCTTTCTTAGTGCGTTAAATCATCACTTGCATATCCTTTAGTGCACCCTTGTGAGTCATCCTAGCTTTGTTTTGTATTTGAGCTATCTTTGAGCTAGGTTGAGGGATTCATTCTTGTAAAAACTGAGTGTTAAAGCCTTCAAGAGGTTTGAATCTTAAAGAGATTGTGTAATAACCCATTGGAGCTGGAATCCAAGTGTAAGAAGATTGGAAGCTTGGTTGAAGCTTCAAGTTAGTGGAACCCTCACTCGATTAGGGGATTGAGGAGAGTTGACGTAAGTAAGGAAGTGTCAAACCACTATAAAACCCGAGTTTTAATTCTCTAACTCTATCTCTTTATTTTTGTTTATATTGTGCTTGAAATTGTTGTGTTGGAAAAGTTTTAAAAAAAACTCTATTCACCCCCCCTTTTGGGTGTTTTTCTTAATTAAGCATAGCATTTATTTTCTCATTTTTAATATTTGATTTTTATGTATAGTATTTTATTTTTAATCAATTTACATGTTTATATAATTATTTTTTAAAATGATCATCAGAAACAAAAATAATTGTGGCTCTATTTAATAATTATTTTATGAGAATAGTTTTTAAAAATTGTTTTATAATATTTTTGTAGAACAAAAATCTTATTAGGAACTTAAAATGTTTTTAATCTATTTTTAAATATATTTTAAAAATAATTTTTATATGTCATACTTCATTTTCAATCATTCGACATGCTTATATAATTATTTTCTAAAACAACCATAAAAAAATATAAATAAATAAATAAATAAAATAAAAACAATATAAATCAACTAAAAGATGTTCTCTAAAAACAAAAAAAAATAAAAATAAAATTTGTAATTACCAAACGTATTTTTTTATTTTTTTATTCTAAAAACTAAAAAATTATTCTAAAGAAAAATTACCAAATATACCCTAAAAGATATTTTTTTTAAACATCTAAATTTTTGTTCTAACAGTTTTTTATCATCAAACATTAAAAATAAAAAATAAAAAAATAAAAATAAAAACAGTTATCCAATAGGCCTTAAATTAATCTCATAGATAAATATATTTTTACCCAAAAGATAAAAAACAAATATTTTCAACAATTTTTGTTTAAATTAAATATAAGACTTCTCTTTTTGCCTTTTAGGAAATGAAACGGTTTGGAAGTAGGCGGCTCTTAGAACAAGTAAAACAATTAAGCCATCTCCTCAAGGAGCTTTCATTTAATATATATATATATATATATATACTTGGAATTCCAAATTACACAATAAATAAATTGTTACTACAAAGTTGATTATGATTAAGAAATGACACACTAACAAAATGGCTAATGAAATGACGACTAAGTTATACTGCTGCAAAAATGTGAATATGTACAATCCGCTTTGGCAGGGATGCCATGCTGCTGGGGTTTCAATTCGTAGCCTAGCTTCAAGACCCTCCAATATCGTTGGTTCTATCCAAAACCACTATATGACAAATTGACACGAGACAAAACCCGCATGAACTTCGGTCTAGGTCATCTTATTGCATGCTACCAAACACCACTTTAAAACTTTCACAGTGACTCACCAAACTTTTTTCTCACATTTCATGTATATTGAGCCAAGGAAGTTTTAAAACATCTTTAAGTTCAAAAGTGGCTTCATTAAAGTGGTTAGAAAGGAGTGGGAAATGTTTAGGTTAAAAAGCATGAGAAATAAACAATTAACCACTTTTCCACTTTAAGAATATCAAAGATAGAAAGAGGAGATCTGGAGTCTAAAATCACAAGAAGGCATTGCTATGTTTGTCAGGCCACAGGACTTCATCAAGCAAGCAAGCCACAGAAATGGCATGTTACCCAGACAGGATTCAACTTGTGAGTCATCATGATGCAATCAAAAGGTACAATAATAAAATTCTTGGTCATCAGAGAACTTGAAAATAGAAAAGAAGGGTAACCACTCATACCTAGTCCGACAATGGCATTCTCAACCATTTCAAAAACCTTTCTTCTCTTATCCAACCGAAAGTTATTCTTCGAAATATCCTGAGTATGATTAATATCATTTGGGTATAATAATGTGGACACCATCAAGGCAACTCGCCAAAAACCTTTGATTTCCCGCAGAAGCAACCCTGGATAGATAAGAATTAATAGTTAGCAATAGGATAACTACACAAGTTAAATCTTCATCAAATTATTCAACAATGTGAATGTTAGTAGTAGAATATGGTACCTACAAAAGTCCAATGGTGGAATACTGTGTAAAACGCTATAGAAAAGAAAGATTCATTTTCTAAATTGGTTCACCAAGGACCACATAAACCCTTCCATTTTCACAAGATTGCTTTGTCACTAATGGTTACTAAGATGACTTTAAGGCTTAATAAAAGAACTTGAAACAAAAAAAATTGCTAGTAAGCATCTTCTTGAAAAGCTATCTTACATGCTAGATAATAACAATATTAACATCTCATACAAATTACACTGGAGCATAAATAAAAGTTTCAAACTTCCCATTCTAAAGTCTGCTATGTTCAAAGAAGTACCAGCCAAGTCCATGTTCAATATTTTAGGAAATAAAAATATTGAAGCCATCTCAAGTGCAGACATCTTGGCGTTATGAGTTTCAACTGTAACTATCAAAGTCATGTCTGAATCGCACTTCTCTTGCTATTCCATGGTATATTAACTTCATAAACTTATGTTGCCTAACAAATATCATCACAAAATTCTTAATAATTGAAATCTAAATGTGAGAACATTATTATTGATGCTATTCCAGAGACAGACAGCTCAAATACTTGTTGAACACCAACTTGAGTTCCAAATCATATCGTGATCCCTTTTTATGCCATGTAAGAGACTTCTAAGTTAGAATTGTAACAAGCAAGTCAGATGCAACAAGCAAGATTTATTCATGAGTCATTATATTTAGGTGCTGTTCGGAATGGCTTCTTGGAAGCCAAAACCTTTTTTTTAAGTACAATAAAAGTTTCTAGATGTATTTGGATAATTGCAGTAAAAGAGCCTTTGGTTAAAAAGGAAAAAGAAAAAGAGAAAAGAAACCTTAAGAAGAAGTAAGAACAACGTTGCTTCTCTAGTAGAAGCCCTTTTTTTATCTAGAAACTGTTTCATATTTAATGCAATTTTTATAACACCAAGCTTAGCCCTTTAAGTTCATGATTGTACCTGTCAATATTCGCAATTTTGAAGTAACAGGAAGATCAAGAATTTCAATTCCCCATTCAGCTTCAGAAATTTGAATGCTTTCAGTGGATTCAATGAAGGGAATCAAGGAATTGAATTTCTCCACTGCACAGTGTATGCTTACAACCTACAATGCAGCAGATATTTTAACCAATAATTCAATAACATACAGCAGTTTCAAGATATACTTAGCATTTAACTTCAAGAATATTTACAAACATATAAAATATTAGGAATTTGAAAAAGATTAATAGATCAAAACTAACCGTGTCAGCATCACTAGCTCTTAGCTTAAGAGAGTTCCGAATGATGTGGTTGACAACAGGAATCTGTTACAACACATGTAGCTCAAGTTTATTTTTAAACGGGATGATTCAAGTAATTTAGGACATCAGCATTAGGACAAAACATAGAAATCCAGGATAACAATAAATGTCCACAAATTACCAAAAAATAATAATAATTGAGAAAAAAAAACTCAACCGAAGCCAGGGAAAAAAAAAT
Organism: Vitis x doaniana; assembly: GCA_030345155.1. Classification (NCBI taxonomy): domain Eukaryota; kingdom Viridiplantae; phylum Streptophyta; class Magnoliopsida; order Vitales; family Vitaceae; genus Vitis; species Vitis x doaniana. The sequence goes on along the minus strand of CP128326.1, from coordinate 26,708,139 downwards.
ATTGAGGTCCACAGCCCAATACCAAATGTCTGACAATTTCACTCTCAGTGAAGAATAATAATATTTGTTCGAAGACAGACCTTGGTAAATATATCAGCAATCAGCAATCCAGGAGTGCCATAAATTTGGAAGACACCAAGATCACAGGCTAAGCAAATGCTAGATGTTTCTTATTGCCACTGGATAGGGCATCTTGTTAGGTTGACTCAAGAAAGTAAAAGGAGGAAAAAAATTTCATTGCAAACAATTTAATAATAGGGAAATTGGGCACTTCTATGAGTTTTGGCTGGAAGCTTCCCTTTCATGTCAGCTATCCTTCAGGGTCCTCAAGGCCTCTCCAATTAGAGGAAACATGGCTGAGTCTTGGCTCCTTGCCAAACACATGAAAATGATTGGAGTGCCTTGGCCAGCTGCTCCTCACTGCATGGTACAACCAACGTAACCAAATTTAATTTCACTTAGGAAAATTCTCAAATTTTCATAAATCTTTTTGTTTGGGGAGGTTCCATACTACCCCAAAAGTTCCGATTCCATCTGATGCCTTGTTCAGTGATAACGTCAATTTACCCAACACATCGTTCCAGTGTTGCTAATTGTTGATAATATGTCCAGTAGATTCCACTGTGGCAACTTGTCTTTGGCAGATGATAGTGGGAAAAAGGCAGCCTGCTATGATGCTTTTTCAGTAAATTGAAATGAGACCAAGTGCACTTTGTGGCCCAAATTGGACTCTTCCTCTAAGTAAAACACCTAGTCCTACTGCTCTGAAAGCACTAATGTCCTGGCTTTTGCTCCAAATAGGGGCTTTTGAAGAAACACATGATTGTCACCTTTTGTGTCTCCAATCTTCCAGCAATCATTAAGTTAAAGCCCATTCTTCTATAAGTCCCTAAATTCAAGACCATCATCAAGGGAATTTACCTCATTAAGTAGTCAAGCAATATGCCTAACAGCACCTTTGGTCCATAATTGTGTGAGACTACAGATAATTATTCCCTCTTTCTGAACTTCCCACATCATTTCCTAGAGCTTTAATGTATAAAGCAAAGGAGCTTTGACTTGGGTAGTGTTTGTTTTTTCAACTTAATTCTAAATCGAACTTAAAACTAAATAGTGCTTAGTAGAGTTAAGCATTAAGTTTTTTGTTTTTTTTTTAATATTTCATTTCTATTAAGTATTAAAAAGTAGAGAAAAAACAACAAGCTAATTCTAGCATTTAGAAAAACCAAATATTTTGGTTTTTTCTATTTAGTTAAAAAATTTAAGAAATAAGTAATAAGGTTTTTTTTTAAAAAAAAAGTAAAAAAAAAAACCATCTGAAATTTAAAAGTAAATTGCTTTCAACAAAAAGTATAAAAAATAAATTAAAAACACCACCAATACCTTAGAGCACCAAAGGCGCTTTGATGTATTAAGCAAAGGTCCTACTAGCAGTAGATCCTTGTCAAAACATACCCCTCCCCCTCTAGTTTGTCATCACCTAGCATACAGGACAAGGTCATCCTGCTTTTTAAGCCCTTAATGCAACAAATAAGAATCCATAGTGATGGTACAGTAATCTTGACGAATGTCCCCCTACCATCAAACTTTTTAAGGTTGCCAGCCAAAGAATTTTAACTCTCACTCCTACCCATTTTGGTTCAATTTTCACCCATGCATCGGGATCAATGCGCAAGTGTCCATTAGCCTTAGAGGTCTCAACAACCAGTGCTCTAAACAGTATGAAGTTAAGGTAACAGGTCAGCTTCCAACTAACACCCCCAAGCGGAGAAATCTTTGTAAATTATGGACAAGTCACCACTAAATGTCCCTTTACAATGCCTAAGCTCTGAAGCCATCCAGAAAGTAATTACTGAAATATTTTACCATGGTTAGGGTCCTTATTGATCCACTTCTATTCATCATGTTCAACAGGCCATTCTTGGTCTTCCTTCAGGAGAGTTCACATTGATCAATAACACTTGGTTGGATGTTTCACCATCTGATGGAAGCAATAGTACTTGTGTGCATCTTTTCTTCTGTGATTGACCCTAGGGGTACAGTTGGCAATATCATGCTTACAACCAGGTCCCTCTGATCTAGTATATTACATTTCATAGTTCATCCAATTCACTAGGGGAAGGGACAATAACTTATACTCCCTAGTCTCTTGAAGCATGTTTATACTTCACATGATTTCCAAGGTCCCTCCGTGACAGCTACTAGAACGGACCTATGCCCCTGGAGGCTTAATGTCGCAAGGGTCATCAACAATAGCCTCATAAAATCAAACAAAGCTATAGGAAAATTTTCGAGGTGTAACTTTGCCAAGATAGCCTCTCAGTTACACAGAGGCCTAGTACAATATCCTTGGGAATTCAGTTGCAACATGCAGTCAACCATCCACACAAGTGGTAGATATGCGTAACCATGTTTTCAACATTGACTCCAGCTTCCTTAACTTTGAGTAATATAAGTCGACGAGGACATAATATTGAACTTTTTTTTTATGGAAGAGTGTAAGCATGCCATCCTATGACCCAATCAACCCTAGGATTAGGGTCAAGAGTCAAGTACCACACATACACACACACATATATATATGGACGGTCTGCAAGGAACTCAGAGAAACTCCTGTAGGAAGTTGGTAACTTATGAAATATATCCTGTGTGCTAAAAAAGATAAATATGTACTCCGTGCAATCTTAATTGCTTCTTGAAGAAAACAAAAGCGGTTATATACAAGGCCAAGCTCCAGGGGAAATGGTCGTGTGGATCTGTCTAGCTCTTCTTGAATTGGACTCTACCTTGGAATGGCAAGATAGCCTTTGAGTGGTGCAGGTGCCAGAAGGGAGCCTGGATGGGTTAGACCTGCCTACTTCACAGTAGGACTAGGACCATGGAAGGTGTGGGAGTACTTGTCAAACAACCCTATTAAAATTGTTGTAAGCTTAGGAAAGTATCCCAGATTTGGCCCTAGGTTTGCAAAAAGACACTAGAGCAAACAAGATTGCAAGACATTGAACATCATTCTGTTTCATTGTCTATGTGACATTTCCAACTAGGACACATGATTCGATCACAGTAGAGTCACCAAAATGTGCATGGTGGTTCTTAGGCAGACGAGGTTAACCAAGTTGATGGCGAGTTCTCTCAACTTGACAGGGGAAAGGATAAAACTGGAGGGGGGAAATCAGTAGCAGATCCCACAGGTTAGAATCTCATAAGAGTGCTAAGAGAATCAGTGTGATTCCTATTGTGCCTTCAAACTCCTTTTTTTCTGTTATATGTAGGTGCCCTTGTATTCTCATTGGACTAGAGCATGCTCAACACATGCTACAAATGGCAATTATGTCCACATCAAGAAGCTTTTGGTCCCACGCCAGGACCCTTGAATCATCCCAACTTGATGCCTAAGAATATAGCCAAGGTGCGTCTAGTTCATACAAATCTGTCAAACCCAGGTACAAGTTTAGGCAGCACCAAAGTAGCGTATGTTGATCACACATGAGGGGAGTCCCTTAAGTGAAACTTCCCTCACCCAGAGCCAACATGTGGGCTTCTGTAGCCACACACATCAGCTAGATGTGGCCATTTCGTGTTCAGGTGCGAATATCCTTTCCAGGGGTCTTTCACGCAAGTAACTGCAGGGAGTGAGGGGCAACCCTTGAGGCCTAACTAAAGTGGCAATGGGTTTTTCTTTCCTTTTTTTTTTTTAAGGTAGGGGGATGCAGGAGTTTCCAGGTTCAAATCGCAGTATGGATAAAAAAAATAAAAAAAAATTACCTACTAAAAAAAAGACATGCAATTAGGTCAAATGTTACTTAGCATGTTACATATGATTGGTAATGCTCTCTCTCAACCTAATTTCCACACTCTTTCTCAACCTAATGTCATAATAATCCATTAAATGAGAACATCTACTAACTGATCCCTAGTCTGAGCAAAATTTGTTAAGAACTGAATCAAGTCTGAACTTCCAAAAATTATATCGTATCACAACAGATTATGAGAAACTAGTAAAAATAGAAACTTTGGGTCCCCTATACCGACCTAGACTTAAATCTCAGAAAAATTAGGAAAGACTATAATCTAGCCCATACTTCTCTTAGTAAGCACTCTCATCCTCCTCTCTCAGCCTTCTCTTCCTTTATTCCTCCCTAAACCCCCATACGTCCATGAAATTGTGGGTGGAGTCTTTCTTTCTCCCCATCTGTTTGAAAAGCTAATGAATATTTCTCCTCCCCACTCCTACTCAAACCTTGCCCACCCTGAAACTAAACCAAAACACATGTATAATCCCAACCCACACCCTATCCCATCCAGGAAATTAGGAATAGTCCCCCTTTCTCTTTCAATGCAAGGCAAAAGAGACAGGACATTTAACGTAACAACAACATGGGGAAGGGACTCATGAAATTTGCTATTTGCATGTCAAGCCATATATAATTTTCTTTTCAGCCAAACCAGTCCGAAAACTTTCAAAAGCACAAACGTTTTCAAACTTCAAGATCTTCTCCTTTTCATAGTGTGGCGTTGAGAAGCAACAACTTCATAGGCACCTTCAACCCTCATGGTTTGTCATGCACATGAAGACCAATAACCAGACTACCAAGAGCTTATATATAAAGATTTTGCATGGATTAATTATTCCCAATCCATATGTACGTGTACATGATAAAAACAAAAAATATACCCTTAAAACAAATACATGCAATGCAAAGGAGATCATGACACAAACAGAGTCACCCAAGTCCACAAGCACCATCAATTCACAAGAGCAACAAATTCAAAACAACATTTCGTATTTGTTTTTTCCTTTTTCAGAAAATGCTTACGTGGCTCATCCACGTGTCCTTGTTGTTATTTTTCCTTTACGGAATCCTTTTTCCTCTCAAGTAATCTATTTGGAGTAGTTGGATAATTGACCATTAATGTTTTCCCCTTTTTGTGTTATTAAAAGAATTTCCTCTCAAGCAATCTATTTGGGGTAGTTGGATAATTGACCATTAATGTTTTCCCCTTTTTGTGGTATTAAAATTGGTTTATAATAATCACAAATGATTGCCACGTAGACTTATTATATAATATGTCAATTTATCAAATTAATTATAAAAACACTTTGCAATAATTCAGAGTTCGGAATTTAAAGCCATTAAGAAAAATAAGATAATTGTTAAATAATTTATTTATTAAATTATTTTACTATATTGAACAAATATTAAATTCGAAGCTTCCTTTGTAAAAACAGAGACTCCCCATCCATGATGACTCACAATTGGTTGGTTTGGTGATAACCTCAAAAATCAGCTAATTTGTTTTTGACTTGTTATGAGATTTCAATCAATTTTCTAAATTAAATATTGATTATTCAAATTTATTTGTCTTTTTATATCATAGGAAGAAATGGAAGAAGAAAAGAAATAGAAAGAATCCAAATTATCTGATTTAATGTTGGGAATTGTCCCAAATGCCTAATTAGTAAATATCTCTTTTTGTAAAGAATATTATATATAATATTTTCTAAGTTAATATATTATTGTAATATTATATTTCCTTATAGAATAAAGAAAATTGTTGGAAATATCTTTATAAACATTCTAGATCATGAGGAGAAAAAGTCATGAGGGGAAAAAGTCATGAGATGAAGATAGGCTTGTAAAGACTATACGTGATGGATAGAGATGTTAGGAGGAAAGGGAAGTATTCGGTGGAACGAGAAAACTCGTGGTAGGGTATGGATACAACGAGTGGGGAAACATGGGATGTTTCGGGAACCCAATAGTTGTATTTGGTTCTGTCCTCTGTAATATTCTCTATTGTATAATGGAATAATTCTCTCTCATTCGTGGATGTAGGTATGATTGACCGAACCACGTTAAAGCCTCGTGTAACATGTGTGATTGTTTTAACTTTGTGTGTTCTTGAATTAAGCTTATTTGCATGAAAGATTTCACTATCACAACATTTAATTTATTATGAAAAGTACAAAGAGAGAAAAATAAATTTATGAAAAATAAGGTTTCTAAGTTACCTTCTGAAATGTCCAAGAATTCTGATTGGCTGTTACCTTTTAAAATGGCCAAGCATCCCCATTAGTTGTTTCACTAACCAATTTTCTCGCCGCAAATCATGAATAGAACTATGAATACAAGAACCATTCTTTTCTCACAACAAAGAGTTTTAACCTCTCTTTTCAAGGAGAAAATTTAGGAAAATTTCGAGAAAGGGAAAAGAAAAATATATTCTTTCTTTTGTATCCAAGGAAAAAGAAAAATATATCCAAGAATTTGCATGTGAAGCCTCTGATTCACATTTTCAAATTGCTTCAAACTGTCTGAGAATGAAAGCATCAACTTTGTGGCAACCACATTAAGGGAAATGCAAGGTCTGGCAAATAAATTACCAAGATTTCAATTCCCAATCTAGGTTTCTCTTATTTCTCTCTTGATCATACTATAAAAGTAAATCAATTAAATCCTAAGGAATAATTCTTATACTCCTACATTATTTCCATATAACTTGACAATGATTTTCATAACCTAGATGTTGCCATATACTCCACATATTGAATCCAGTACTTTTGTTCCTGGAAGTCGAATTCCTGAGTGGTTCAGCCAACAGAGTATAGTGTCATAGACTTAGTCTTTTCCTAAGCTCGTGCAATACTTAGACAAGTCAAGACACTTGATCTTTCTAAGTCAGCCTTACTCCCAATGTTTAGCTTGATAGGTTAAGATGCACCCGACTTAGAAGCTTTAGAGGGCGTAGTAGTCAACACTTAAAGAATGGAAGCTTTTACTGCTCAAAATAAGCTTTACAAGTGCTTTGGGAACTCACTTGCTTGGTTAGGAAGTGATTTGGGTGGTTTTGGGTGGTGCCTTGGCCAAATGAGGCCCTCACCTATTTATAGGCACCAATGGAACTCTCTGGAACCTTGGAGGGTTCCTTACAAATCAAGAATAATCTAGAAACTCCTACACTAGTCTATGTACAAAGGTATGTACAAGATGACTTTGGAAGATTCTAGAATACCCCCACACTATTCCAATGCTCTCCTTGCCAAGTGCAGAGATGTATGGACATCTCTAACCCTCTCTAGAAGCTTCTATACTCTTCCACTTTGTAGCTAAGTGTAGATATCTCCAGGGGTCTCTAGAAGCTTCCCACCTCCTATAAAAGCCCATGGGGAGGGTCATTTGAAGCATCTTGGGACACTAGGCTCCATAACAACAATACATCTGCCTCCAAATTGGTGTAATCCTAGGTTGATGGGATTGGTTGTGTGCGCTATTTTTGTAGTTAAGGGTGTTGTCCATGATTGCCCTAGTAATATATTTTGTCATTTGAATTTGACTAAAGGTAAAATTGTTCACCTTTTTGCTCCTATCAATCCAGAACACCGGAATTCTTCGGATGAAGTACACAGATTCATTAAATCAGATCACATGTAGCTCGGGTATCAACCAATTTCTCGAATTGGGATTGGCCACACCGATTGGCTAAATAAACTGAGTCAAATTTAGGCTTCATTCCAAGTTTATGGCCTATCTTATGAGGTGAAGAAGTGTGGGGTTCATCCACTATATGAACAAGATGAGAAATAAGGCAATCGACTAGAATTTCAATGCAGCACTACGGATGAGAATTCAAGTATCTTCACTATTAAAGATTATGGTGAGCTTACACATTTTCTCTTTACAATGTTGATATAATGAAGCAAGCCACTTTTACATTGAGAGGATGCATCAGCACAAGATGCTCAAACTTGAAAATAAAGATGAAAACTATCATATTGTTATTGTTTTACTATTTCTCTTTTGCATGGTTTTTCTTCTACATTTGATGCTTTTGGGGGTTAGAACTCGTAAAAATCTGGCTGAGAATTTAGTCATATATTGCTTAGCAGTTGATTCCCAAATTGAACCATTTTATTTTAGCCTATATTTTCTTTTTATGCTTCTTGTTCTTCATATTTTTTTATAGGTTTTTCCTTTTAATAGTAGTCCTGGACTGCTCGAGCAATATTCTGTTCAAGGTTGTTAGCTAGCTTGGTAGAGCTAAGGAGAGCATCCCGATGATTCTCTTCTATCTGTGCTTAGTCTTCACTTAATTTTTGCCATGGATGTGACTGATGTGACTAATGTTTTAAGATTTGGTTAACTAAAAATGATCTGTAGGTTGGCAATTCTATGAAAATGTATTTTGAGTAGTTACAATATTTATCATTTTTAGTTCATATAAGTGCTCCATCCAATCCAATCCAATCCAAGGTGTTAAAGACCCTTTCAACAACTCATGGAGAAAATTAAGATCAAAGCCTCTCCAAGGAACCCTTAGGGTGAGCCAATGCTCTTATTTTTCTTTAGATATGCTTTGAGAGGTTTTCTTGATCTTCAAATTGGAGAAGGCGTTTATGGATGAAAGGCTAGTTGGTTTATTTGAAGTTACTCTTCAATTTGTCTAAGCCTAGTTGCGTTGGCCGAAAGTGCAAATTTTGTAATATGAGTTTTCCTCATTGAAAGTTAGTTGATCTAGTTTAGGTAACATCTAGAAGGGGTGTATAGGTGTTTGAACCTCTTATGGTCAAAAATTAATTTTTTAAAAAATTAATTTGTTTTATTTAGGAAAGCCTAAAAATATTCAATACAAGAATGCAAGATTTTTTACATAGAAAACCACTTATACAACATGCGGATGTAAAATCCATGGGATCATAAACATCTAATTACAAATCCACTATTCAAAAGTATAGTGCACAATTTTATCTAGTGGAAGCCATCCCTAAGTCTTACTCCCCATCACCTCTACTATACTTCACATTTGTAGTACAACACCGCTTGTGCTCCTAGTGAATACTACTTTAGTGTTTGTGGAGATGCAAATCTCTTTCTTAACCTAGTAAAAGCGAAGACAATCATTTTTTAGAGTTTTGGGAACAAGAAGGCAAATTAGGTTTTTTTGAAACATTTGCATCAAAAAGAGAAAATCCTCTTTAGACAAGGTATTTATAGGGCCAAGATCCTGGTGGATTGGATTTAGAATTTTCCCAAAATAAAGCTTTTAAAAGTTGGAAAATTAAAGCTTAAGAATTGTAGAGAATTCTATCACACTTGAGTGTTCTAGGGAGAGCTTAAGCGCTCTCTATAGCACTAGAACTCTCTAGGAGTTTTTTAAAACTATTTTAAAAAATATTTAACTCAGTTTAAGAACTTGACATTCGCACCAACCTTCATTAACTCTAATTTGTCTTTCTTAGACCTTTCTATACTTACCTTTGTTATTCCAGTTGATCAGACGACAACTTCGAGTTTTCAAAGGAGAGTGAGATATAATCTAAAAAATCCCTAAGTTAAAATGATTGAAACAAAATTATCAATCTTAAACTATATAAATCAATGTACCAACACTCACAAATAAGAAACCTTGGTTTCATTTAGCAAGAGGGATTTCTATCAAGCATGTTGAGTTTGCTTCAAGAATGACTTATTATGATATGAGAATCATACCAAAATGCTTCAAAGTATAACAAATACTATGGTGCCAATCACAATATGGTGGAATAAGAAAATATATGACTAGTGAAGTGATTATTTATTTAAGAAAATTTTAAGGTTAGGTTGTTAGGATATCCTAGGATTATAAATTAATTATGCCCACCTTTTTATAGTTGAAATATTAAAAAATGTTTTTTTTTTAATTTTGATTTGTTATAAAAAGTATGAAAGAAAATAATAATTAAAATTAGTTTAAAAAGTTATATATATATATATATATATATTGAATTTTTATATAGAATAGAAAAAAAAAATGAATTAAACAAAACATAAATTTCTTTTCATTCTTTTCCCAACCTCATAGATTCTTTTGCCATTCTTAGACATACATGCATCTTTGATGATGGAAGTACAAAAACAATTTATTTCATGCATGAACCACAAATGTAGAGATAGCTTCCCCAACTTTTTAGATGAGATTATAACTATAGAGGTCCTTGTTCATTTTACAACAAATAATTAAATCCATTGGATAAAGAAGAATAACCTAAATAAAATGAAGATAGTGAAATTAATGATCATCTTATATAATATTTGTTGAGATGGTTATTTGGCATTACTCATAAAAATGTAGATTAAAGGCATTATTATACAAATATTATTTGATCTAGTTAAAATAAAAATGAACTTTCAAAAACACAAAAAGAAAATGAAGATATTAAGAATATTTTTTAAATGGTAAATGATTTGTTCAATTAGAGGTTGGATTTTATATTAAAACAAAAAAGAGTAAAATTTTTGTTTTGATCATTATACTTGTTCATAGTAATTCAATCATTTACTTTATTAAATACTTAAATATTGTTGGAGTTGGGTGGGTGCCCAAGTCAGTGTGACCTAACCCGATCCAACCAAATAAGAGATAAGGGTGGAACATTTTCTAGGAGTTGAAACTACTAGAAATTACCCAAAAATCACCCCCAATAAACTTTTCTCTGGAAAAGAAAGATTGAGAGAACTCTAGAAGAAAAGTTCCTTGAAAAAAGAAGGTGAAAGACTTTGTGTTGTGGAACAGAGTGATTCTCGATTTTAGGATGGTTCCATTCATGACTTGGGGTAAAGAATTAAATGGTGAAACAACTTATTTTTTTTTTTTTTTTTTTTTTTCAGATCTTGGGTATTCCAAAAAGTAATACGAAATTTTCCTACAAATATTACTTTTGAAATTTAGGAACAGTTCTCAACCGAGCAAATGTTCAACTACTTAATATTAACTTATTCTCTTTCAACCCTATTAAAAGTGATTTTTTTAATATTAGTTCATATGCATTTAGTTGAAGCATGATTTTTCTTTGTATATCAATATAAAACCGACTAAAATATAAGTCATTAAGGTCATATTTGGTACATTGGAATGGGGAATGAGAATGAATAGATATTTTCGGTAACCATTTTTAAAAAAAATTTCCTATTCTCTAAAACAAAAAAAACAGGAAACCATATTTCACAATCAAAAAATAGAAAATAGTTTTTTGCTTTTAAAAATTAAGAATAGGATGTCTTCACATAACATTTTTTAAATTATTTTAAGTTGTTTTTTGAGGGCTATTTTAAAAAATAATTATACAAATATGGGGAATGATAAAAAATAAAGCACTACAAATAAACATATGTAAAAACATATAAAGTGGGTTAAAAACATTTCAAGTTCCTAAATAGACATTTTTTTTACAAGATATTGAACAATTTTTAAAAAAAATTCTCGAAAATTGTTTTTCAAAATTATTTTTAAAGGCAATTACCAAACATGACCTTTATTTCAATGCCTATTTTTCCTTGATTAGTAATAAATATGTCAATTCCAATTCTTATGTTTGAAAGCACCAAAGAGTGTAAAGTCGAAATGAATGTTTTAAATTTATTCTAAAATAACGTGTAAGTAACCTGTAAGAAATTTTCACAATTGTTAGCTTTCTTCACGCATTTGGTTTATTTTAATTTGGTAAGTGATCAAATATCATTATTATATTTAGTGGTCCAGCTCATTGAAGTGGTCAAAGAACATTAAAAACCAATACACATTCAAATCACTTCCTCTTATATTGACACGTGGAGAGGAAGTATTGTATCCCGAGAGAATTATCATGACTATATAATGAATCATACATGAAAGACATACAACAAAAGTAGTAAGAAAATTGGAGTTGTGTTTAGGAAAAGGGAAGAGGCTTTTATTCCAAAGAAGATGTGGCTGATCATGAAGGTTTTCCTCTTACAAATTTTAGTGTTTCAACTTTTTGGTGGTGGCATCCATTGCCAAGCTTCAACCCGACATACTTTTGTGGTAAATACTATATATGATTCTGGCCTTAACGTCACCTTCTAATTATAATATTTAGGGAGCACTATGACTCTCATTTTCCACCGTAGGACCCTTTACTCTGGTGTCGTTGAGTCATTCATGCATGCTATCAATTTTTAAGTGGTTATACACTTGCATGAATGGATTGATGCAACTATTCATGCATGTAATATTTCTTTTGGGATGAGGTTGCATGGTTAACTTTTAATTGGTTGCAGGTGAGGGAAGCTTCATATACAAGGCTTTGTAGCACCAAGAAAATGTTAACAGTAAATGGACAATTTCCAGGACCAACTATATATGCTATGAAAGGAGAGACGATCATTGTTGACGTTTATAATAGGGGAAAAGAAAACGTCACCATTCATTGGTAGGTCTTAAGCGTGTCTCAGAGAAAGAGCGTCTCTCAGAGAAAGAGCGTCGACAACATGCCTACATGGCATACATTCTTTTATTTCTAAGAGGGGCTTGCAATATATTGCTTTGCAAATAAAGTTAAATTTAAAACAATACTTTAGGGTTATTTGTTTTAGTTCCATTGAAATACAGTAGATGCCGCTTGTTACTAAGATAATATGTTGCTACATGCCATCTTTTGTTAGTTCAAAAATAAGTACTAGTTTTAATGTATAGTTATTGTTTTGCAGGCATGGGGTGAACATGCCTAGATATCCATGGACAGATGGTCCCGAGTATATCACACAATGCCCCATTCAGCCCGGGTCAAAGTTTAGTCAGAAGATCATCCTTTCCTCTGAGGAAGGCACTTTATGGTGGCATGCTCATAGTGACTGGACCCGAGCCACCGTTCATGGAGCTATAATCGTCTATCCCAAGAATGGAACCAAGTATCCTTTTCACAAACCTAATGCAGAAGTTCTCATCATATTAGGTATAAGTGTTGTTACTTTTAAATGTTAATTTACATATTATGAATTAATCAGCATAGCAAAATCTAAAATTATTGGAGTTATTGAAATGCAGGACAATGGTGGAAGATTGATGTGAATGCGATTCGAGATAAAGGGCTTGCAAGCGGAGCTGATGCCAACGCCTCTGATTCTTTATTGATAAATGGACAACCCGGTGATCTACTTCCATGCTCAAAATCAAGTACAAATTAAGTTTAACTTCCCATTTTAAAATTGTACACAATTTCATTTTCTTGTATGTTGACCATAGTACTTTTTCTTATTAACATCAACATATCTAAGGTTTAATGCTAAGAAAGAGGAATATAGTTATGAGAATGGTAGAGCCATGATTTAACACATGAGAAAAGGCTAGTCCAAATATAATTTTGAAATATGGAGCCAAATTTACACACCTAATCAATCAATCACTTCATAATTGGTGGATCCTCATGGAAACTTTTTTTTTTCTTTTGGTTAGTCATAAGTATACAACTTTCCCTTTCTAATTGCAGGCACATTCAAAGTAAAAGTGGATCATGAAAAGACCTATCTACTTCGCATAATCAATGTTGCCTTGCATGAGCCTCTCTTCTTCTCCATTGCCAACCATAAAATGACGGTGGTTGGGACAAATGGTAGCTACACTAAACCATTGACACGAGATTATATCACAATATTTCCTGGCCAAACCTTCGATGTCTTACTAGAAGCTAACCAACGCCCAAATCACTATTACATGGCGGCTAAAACTTATTCCGATGCCCCGGCAGGTCGTAATATTTTTGATAACACAACCACCACAGCTATTGTACAGTACAGGGGATACTACACTCCATCTTCACCTCCCTTCTTGCCTCATTTACCTGCATTCAATGACACAATTGCATCGCTTCAAGTCATGGCCACCCTCCGAAGCTTAGCAAATGCGGAACATCCTTGCAATGTCCCATTGAGCACGAGCACTAAACTGGTTTACACTGTTTCTGTAAACTCGTACCCATGCGTCAATGATTCATGTTCAGGGTCCAATGGGTCGAGGTCCGCCGCAAGTATAAACAACATAAGCTTTCATACCCCTACAATTGACATACTGGAAGCTTACTATTATAACATTAGTGGTGTATATGGAGATAAATTTCCTAGCGTTCCACCAGTGGTGTTTGATTTTACAGCATATTATCTTCCATTACTCTATCAGTTGCCGAGCGCCGGAACAGAAGTAAGGGTGCTTGAGTATAACTCCACAGTGGAGATTGTTTTGCAAGGGACAAACTTGGTTGCAAGGGTAACCCACCCCATGCATCTCCATGGACACAGTTTCTATGTTGTTGGATGGGGATTTGGGAATTTCGATGAAAATAGGGATCCTTTGCACTACAATCTGGTGGATCCTCCCCATCAGAATACCATCTCTGTTCCTAAGAATGGTTGGGTTACAATCAGATTCGAGGCATCCAACCCTGGTATGTTGCAAGCACTCATGTCCTCTATGAAAAAAAAAACCCCTTGAAATTGCGAACATAGGTGTAATGTTGTGTATTTTCTGTATTGCAGGAGTGTGGTTCATGCACTGCCATGTAGAACGCCATCTGACTTGGGGCATGGAAACTGTGTTCATAGTGAAAAATGGTAAACACCCAGAAGCTCAAATGTTGCCTCCTCCATCCGACATGCCACCATGTTGAAGCTGCAAAGAAATAACATGCCAAAGATTTCATTGAATATTCATATCATTCAGCTTTCATGATTTATTTTCTGTTCAATAAATACAATGCTAAGATGCTTCCCAATGCCATGTCCACAATAGATATATCTTGATTTGACAACTTTTGGCCATTCCAATTTCTTTAGACATGATAAAATATCATGTTGTATTAGAAAAGTTTGAAATGGCATAGTTTAAAATTATCTTGATTTGACAATTTTTTTACTTCTCCATATTTTATTCCGATTCATAGAAGGTTAGGTATCATATTAATAATTAAAAAAATTATAAATGATATAGTTTAGAGTAATTGACTTATTCTTATATTTTAAAATTAAACTATGATCTAAATGGATACTTGTGAAAAAGGTCATGAAATGGTTTGTTTAATTTTTTACTTATACATCTAAAAATATTTTGCAAATAAGATAATTTTTATGAAGTTTTATACAGTTGAGATAAAGAGAGTTCTTTTTTATTTAATTATTTTAAATTAAAATAAACGTTTTTTCCTAAAGTTAAAATAATTGGTATGTAATTTATATTTTTACTTTCTATTTTAATAACAATATCACAAGATCTACACCAAGATAAAGGAAAAGGAAAAAAAATCACCCATTTCCATTGCATGGGCACAAATTGAGCCTAGCCCACACTGAAAGAACTCCAAATTTGAGCCTAACCCTTTTCTGCTTCCTTAAATTAAAATAACTAGTAAAACAAATCACTGGTTTTTGTAAATTAAAACATAGGACTGGATCATTTGAATTTACGGTTTAGAGAAAAGACACTTGCCAACTAAGTAAGTTGCTGCATTTGACCAAACCCTCCAAGTCCAAGTCAATAAATTAAGTTGGCAGGAAAGTTGAAAAGTCATGAGTGGTGTGCTAAAAAAGATTAAATAATAAACTTTGGTTTTATGGACTTGGAATATTCCAGCTGACATTCCAATGCTATGTGGTTGGAGTTGACGAAGCAATGCATGAGAATGTCAGAAGCGAAGAAAGGTGGAGAGAGGCCAAAATTTCACGCTACCTATACCTAATAGATAGAGTTAAAAGGAATAAATTTGGGCATGACCTAATTATACTTTATAAACACTCAAAAATAATTGTAAAGAATTAAATCCCAAAAAATAAATAACAATAAATGAAATTTTATGAATTAAAAAATAAATTAATTGTGATTAAAATGTTTTTTATTTGTAATGTTTTTATCCATAAAAAATATTTTTACATTATAAATGATTTTAAAAAGAATCACTTAGTATTTAAATTCATAAATTATTTTTAAGTGACTTTTTAAAATTTTAAAAGTGATTTTCAAATATATTTAAATTTTATTTAGATTGATTTTTAAGAGTTAAAAAAATAAAATTAAGTTGAATAAAAGTTTTTATATCTATTTAATTATTTTAAAGAAAAAAAAAATTCTTATAACTTTTAAAAAAGGTTTCATATAGAAGTCATAAAAATGTTATTTCTTACAAGAATTTTATAATTCTATTTTTGTTTAGGGATGATGAAGAGCTTCCAAGAGGAGAAGAGATTGCAGCAGAACTTTTAAAAGCTATTGAAGAGTCAAGGATTTCCCTCATAATTCTGTCGGAAAACTATTCCCGTTCTAGGTGGTGTTTGGAAGAACTGACAAAAATACCCCTACCACAAACCGAAAAATCTAACCGTTAAAACTGAAATTGGACTCCGTACGATGTTCTTCACAACAAAAATACTGTTCTCCTAAAATTCACATGAAACAGAGCATGCCTAGCTCACTAAATCGGTTACTGAAGTTAAAATAATTTGTATATAATTTATATTTTTATGATACAAATATCATCTTATGATAGATGTGATGAATGTGTGTTTAAGTTTCAAATAAAGGCTAATATCATCTAAGAAGGGAGGTGATTGCTCTTCTTGTGTGGGATGGTGGTCAGAAATGATGATTAAAGGACAACAGTTTCCATCATTAATGTATATGTTGGCATAATGAAAACTCTTGAATATGTGAACCAAGTGTTCGACCTTATCCCTTCAACACATTTTATTTGCCCATAATTCTGGTTTTCTAAATAAACCTAAAAGCATAATCAAATGTTCTTCATGTTTGGTAGCATTTGAAACTGTTGACTCACAACACATGTCTCATGCTTTACCACTTATAGGCCTGAGGCACATGTTATTGAGGAGATTACTTCTGTTGTTTGGAAGAGTCTAGATCAAGAACTCTTACATGTTGAGAAGAACCTCGTTGGGATGGATCGTCAAAGGGTGTCTTTTTCTTCTTCTTTTTCTTCTACTGGTCCATCGAAATATGAAGATTTCTTAAGCTTTTGGGATGAAGATGAAGATGCCAAACACAATTTCATAGATCATCTCTATGCAACTTTGAATCGAAAATGGATTGGTACCTTTAGAATCGATGATCTAAGGGGAGGAGATATTGCATTGGGTCTTTTGCACGCTATTGAGAAGTCAAGGTTGGTTTATGCGAATCTTAATCGACACACTTTGAGACCCAACAAACAGTATTGGAATAATTGCCCAAGAAAGTTAAAATACATATTTTTGATAGAACCCTAACCCAACGATTATAAGTGAAACGCGAACCAAAAGTAGAAGTAACAGACCTTGACCCAATGATTACAATGGAATCAAGAACCGAAGGTATAAAGTTTGAACGCCACAAGGAAGAATCCTTGATAAGTTCACAGTTCTTGAAAAACCAAAAGAAGAGCAAAGCCTCAGATTTTCTGATTTTTTTATTCAATCAAAATTCTGCCCTATTACAAGAAGTGCATGCTATTTATATGTCATGACAAAAAAACTTACTAAATATTAAAACCCTAAATAAAAATTGATTTGGTATGAAATTAGC
This sequence comes from Vitis x doaniana, assembly GCA_030345155.1. NCBI lineage: Eukaryota > Viridiplantae > Streptophyta > Magnoliopsida > Vitales > Vitaceae > Vitis > Vitis x doaniana. The sequence continues at coordinate 26,690,802 of CP128326.1, read as the reverse complement.
AGATCCAAAATAGGAAAATAGCTAAAATAAAATTCTAAATAATAAAAGCCTAAAATTAAGTAGATTTGGCCTAAAATTAGAAGCTGTAGAATAAGAAAAATGTCTATTAACTGATATGAAGTTGGAAAGTCAATCAATCATTAATCCACGCCATAAATAACGCCCAATCAAGCCAGTAGCCCTCAATAGCTTGGATTAAATTTATTACACCTTCATCTTCCTTTGGGCCAAGCTTGGAATGTCTTGCATTAGAATCAACCTAAATCTCTTGAATTAGCCCATTAAGTGCTTCTTTGATCTTCTTGGATCTCGCTTTAGTAATAGGCCCAACTAGAACATGCAATGGATCCTTGAATGCTTGTTGATTCCCATCATTCCCCCTTTCTTCAAAAGCATTCGTCCTCGAATCGTCACCTACATCAAAAGGAGAAAGATCAAAAACATTAACTGTAGCACTAATGTTATACTCACCTGGAAGATCCAACTTGTATGCATTATCATTGATTCTCTCAAGGACTTGAAATGGACCATCCCCTCTAGGATGTAGCTTGGACTGCCTACAGGTTGGAAATCTTTCTTTTCTCATATGCACCCAAACCCAATCACCCGGTTCAAAGAGGACTTGTCGGCGGCCCTTGTTGGCTTTGGTCGCATATTGCTCATTTTTCTTTTCTATATTAACGTCAATTTCTTGGATTGTGAAAAGTCTATAAAGATAATGGAATTTAAATAACATTTGAGATATGCTACGGTGGAATTTGTCACCGAAGTCTTTGATTATGAAAAAAAGAATTTGATGTCGTGTTCCTGTTTTGATTTGACAACATGGCATATAATTTGATTTGACAACATTGTAAAGTCTTTGATTTGCCACGGAAGTCGTAGAATTTGATGTTATCTTTGATTATGAAAAAGAGAATTGGAATTTGATGTTGTGTTCCTGTTTCAACCTTAATTAATTTCAATATGAACAACTCATTAAATAGACGAGTACAATGCTAAGAAGCTCCCCAACGCCATGTCCACAATAGATGTATCTTGATTTGACAACTTTTGGCCATTCCAATTTCTTTGCACATGATAAAATATCATGTTGTATTAGAAAAGTTTGAAATGGCATAGTTTAAAATTATCTTGACTTGACAATTTTTATTCTGATTCATAGAAGGTTATATTAAGAATCATATTAATAATTTTTGAAATTATAAATGATATAGTTTAGAGTAATTGACTTATTCTAATATTTTAAGATTAGACTATGATCTAAATGGATACTTGTGAAAAAGGTCATGAAATGGTTTGTTTGATTTTTACTTTTACATCTGAAAATATTTTGCAAATAATATAATTTTTAGAAGACACCACGGTGCATGGAAAACCAAGTGACAATACCACTATTCTACTGATAATATTAACAATGGACCAAGACTATAAACATTTAGAGTAGGTTTAAGCAATGATGGGACCACAAAGACACCACACGGCACATGGAAAACGAGTGACAATACCACTCTTCTATTGATAATACAAACAATATACCAAGACTACAAACATTTAGAGTAGGTTTAGCCATTATTTTAGGAAATGTTTCTAATCTTTTCAATACTTAAAAATTTTTATTTTTCAAATTCTAAAATTACTTCCTAAAATCACTATCAAGCGCATGAGATTGTGTGTGTCTGAATAAGGTTGTGTGTGACATCTCGATGTTTCATTAGATGACAAGTGAGATGCATGTAGCAATTCCATGACAATAACAACTTTGACTCAAGTGCTCTTGGAAGAATTGTTCACATTCATTGCCATTTTCTTATTATTTCATGCTTTTAAGCCAGAAGTGTACTCAATAAGGTTTGATTATGTGATGATTCATTTATAACGCAATAAATGGATATTCTATTTCATAATGACAAAGGAAAAAAAATATATATATCAATGCATTCAAAATTTTTTTGAAAATGAAGGCATTTGTAATTTGAAACTTGTAGTGATTAATTAAGAGAATTGTCTTTTCTTTTAAATGATTTGTGAGATGTTTCCTTACTTTGTCTTTGTTGTGATAGTGGAGGCTTTCATGCGAACAAGGTTAATTCAAAAACACAAAGATAAAACAATCATACATACGGTACACGAGGTTTTAACGTGGTTTGGCCAACCATGCCCAGTGATGAAAAAATTGAAAAAAAATCATCAAAATATCGATGATATTTCGGATTTCAGATGTGGTCGAAACGAAATCGACCACCAATTATCAATTAGAGGGTTTTTTTGGCAAAAAATCGAAAATATCAACGATATATTTATGATATTTAGCTAAAAACCCAAAATTTTGTTGAAAAATCATAAATGGGGAGCACGTGCAAGTGGAGGAATTTTTTCCTCAAAAAATTGGCAACTTTTAAAAAAATCATCGATTTTTTTTGCGATTTATCGATGATTTTTTGGGTGATACCATTTTTTTTACGATGTTTTTTTAATTTTTTAATTATCTTTCATTTTAAATTTATATTATCATTTTATTTTATCTTATCCTCTTATTTTTAACTACTTTTCATATTTATCTCATTAATCCTATTTTTAAAATTTATTATTACTTCACTCTTAAAAATTTTTATATTTATCATTTCAATTTTATTTAATTTTTATTTTTTATTTTAAAATATTAAAAATATAATTTTACCCAAAAAAATTGCTACAATATAAAAATTAAGGAAGTTCTAATATTTTATAAATTAAAATTAATTTGATAACATAAATTATTAATAATTTTAATTATTTAAATAAATTAATGTTAGTAGAAAAAGTTGTTACCACATATTTTTTTATAAAATTTTAGAAATAAAATATTTTATATAAATTAATTTAATTTTTCATTTAAAATGTAATAAAACATGCTCTAATAAAATTACTTTAAAATTGTTTAAATATATGAATATAAATATATTAAAGGAATTTAAGCTAATTTTTTTTATAAAAATTTGTTAAACATTATCTTTAATTGTACTTATGTCAATTAAACTTAGTAAACAACTTTAATATGTGTATTATTCCTTAATTTATCAATTTTTTAAAAAGTTTTCTAAGCATTTTCATTAATTTTGAATCATTTATGTTCAATCGACATTTGTGTAAAAATATCCACCGATATTTTTTATATATCCGTGTTTATCGATATTTTAAACCTTGACTATGCCTACGTCTATGAATGAGAGAGAATCATTCCACTATACAATAGAGAATATTACAAAGAAGAGAACCAGATACAACATTGGGTTGGGAAAACATCCCATGTTTCCCCACTCCTTGTATCCATACCCTACCATGAGCCCTCTCGTTCCTCTGGGTACCTCTCGTTCTTCCTCACATCTCTATCCACCTCGTATAGTCTCTATAGGCACATCTCCATCTCATGACTCTTTCCCCTCATGACCTAGAATATTTATAGAGATATTTTCAGCAACTTTCCTCATTCTATAAGGAAATCTAATATTATAATAATATATTAATTTAGGAAATATTTTATACAATATTCTTTACAAAAAAAAAATCTTTACTAATTAGGAATTTGAGATAATTCTCAACAATCTCCACCTTGGACCAAATTCCATGAAGCCAATCTGCAATCTCTCCATGACACATGTTTTTTGTATCATATCACCACAAGAGAGCAATTGACTTTGCTTTCAACTAAAATTCCTTTTGTCTTCGTCTTATGTGCTCTTTAATCTTGCTTTTTCAGAAATCTTCAATCCAAAGCTTTGATACCAGTTTGTTGTGATAGGGGAAGCTTTCATGCAAACAAGGTTAATTCATGAACACAAAGATAAAATAATCAACACAAATAGTACACGAGGTTTTAACGTGGTTCGGCCAACCATGCCTACGTCCATGGATGAGAGAGAATCATTTCACTATATATACATAAAGACCATTACAGAAGATAGAACCAAAACATTATAGAGGACATAACCAAATACAATTATTAGGTACCTGAAATATCCCACATTTGATTCATGCCTAATTGGTGTCTCAGCTGATTCGTGTCCAGCTGGTGCTCCTTGATTGAGGAAGTAATCAACAAAATTTATACCTATTACACCATATACTAGGGTAGCAAAGACAAAGCTACTATAGCATAGTGGCTCTAGGATCGTTCACTGGGATGGGTTTTCACTTCACAAATGATATTAATTCAAAGCTGAATTGGTGCCTTTTCATTTCAAGGTTAGCTTTAAAAGAAAACATAAAGATGTTTGAACAAAGATTGGTTTTAAGCTAACCAAAAATAGTAACTGATTTTACTTACAAAGAAAAGTGTTTCTTAGAGCTTAGATCACTAGGCTCAGATTCCTCATACAAAAAGGGAGTTCCGGTCACTTGTTTCTTTTCCTCTCATTAGAGAATTAACATATAGTTCCTTCTCCAACCGGTGTTGTACAGATGCTTTCCATTAATGGGTTCAAACACTAAATCCCTCTCACTGATGCATCTTGCAATGGCTCATACCTCTCACCTAGCACTTGCCATTCAAGGTTATCTTTAACCTTGGATTACCCGTCAAAAGCTCACAAGAGATAACTAATGGATGTCTCCTTGGAGTCCAAAAGCTTACCAAGTGTTGGCTATTATAGAAAATCCTACCTTCAAACCACCTCCCAAAGACTCGCAAGGGGTAAACTAGTGCATCTCCATGGATAGAGATCACTTGCCTTACCAAGTGTTGGCCCAGGTGATTTAAAGGCGTTTTAAGTTAACTAAAAAGATAAAAACCATTAACGGGTCATACTTTCTCTTCATTAAAAACTAAAACAACAAAACTTCCAATTTATGCATGTGGAAACTTACCCGGCTTTCTTCACTCCAAGAGACGAAGAGCCTAGCCTCTCATCCTCTGAGGAAAAATCCTCAGAGTTTGGTTGGCTAGAAAGAAAACTAACGAGAAAACAAGAATATATATGAAAAATAGAGCAAGTGCTCTGTATTTTACTTCCTTGCAAATTTGTACAAAGGATGTGTCATCCCGAGAACAAGCTCCCGAGAGCTATATATAAAGAAAATTACAAAACAAAATATTTGAGGTTATTCACCCCTTTTCCAAACTTAATAACTAAGGAATCCTATAATTGGTGGGTTACAAGGAGAGTTTGGGGATTTAGACAACAAAAATCTGAAGAAAAATATCTCCAAATGTCGGTTACAAATATCGAGAAGCGCTAAGGACCATTTCGCAGGTGAAAATGAGGTCTGCGAAATTTCGCAAATGCACAAAAAGGGTTGCGAGATCATTTCGCAGCAAATGGCTGATTCTCGCACCGCTGCGAAATTAGCTTTCATCTTGTGGTGTTTGGCTTCCATCGCGTCGTGAAACTTCAAGAGGAATTCCAAAGCACTGTGCAAAAAGGCTGCGAAATATCTCGCAACAAAAGGGTGATTTCGCAGCACTTTGCAAAATTCTTCCTTCAGCTCGGAGTGATCGGCTTCCAATGGCTATAACTCCTTCATTTCAACTCCGAATTGCACACTGTTTGAAGAATTGGATTGTTGACTTCCTGAGCTTTAAAATGACATATAGCATACATAAATTGGACTTTGGAAAGTGCTCCAAAAGTAGCTGACATGACTGTCATCAAGAATGCTTCATGGCTGGTTTCTCTTTGCTTCCCCTCCTTGCATTCCGAATTTGCTTATGGCAAAGGACTTCAAAGCTTTGATTCTTCATGCTTCTGCTCTTTCCATTGCTTTGCCAAGGATTCCAAATAACTCTCCTCAAGCTTGGATTGCTTTGGTGATCAAATTACTAACAAAAACACCAAAACTTACACAATTTGATTAGAATTGATTGCAAGGGTCCTTAACATGTTAATTGGGTTAAAAGGCAATAGCTACTACTCAAAAGTGTTTAAAAGGATTAATTACAAGCTATGAAATAGCACTTTTTGAGTAGTAATCACATGTTTCCCCGCTTTTTGTATCCATACCCTACCAGGAGCCCTATCGCTCCACTGGGTACTTCTCGTTTTTTCTCACATCTCTATCCACCTTGTATAGTCTCTACATGCCCATCTCCATCTCATAACTTTTTCCCCTCATAACCTAGAATATTTATAGAAATATTTCCAACAACTTTCCTTATTCTATAATGAAATCTAATATTACAATAATATATCAACTTACGAAATATTCTATACAATATTCTTTACAAAAAAGAATCTTTACTAATTAGGAATTTGGGACAGTTCCCAACAGTCTTTATATGTTGATGACATTTTATTGGTCGATAATAACACCTATTCTTATGATGAATGGGTGTTTTCCTCTCCCTCTGTATGGACATAAAGAAGCAAGTTTTGTGCTTATAGCTAAGATCATAAGGGATTGCTCAAAGGCTTTTCAATATGTCTCAAGAGACATACATTAAGAAGATTTTAAAAAGATTTGAGACACACGATTGCAAACCCATAGAAGCTCTAACCAGAAAATGTTATACTTTGAGCCTTGATGAATGCCTTATGTGAGGTAAAGTGAAAAAAAAGACAAGAGTTTCCTATGCAGCACTCAAAAGTCTTATGCATGTTATATTATGTACTCAACTTGACATATGTTTTAAAATCAGATTGATCAATCGTTGTTAGAGTAAGCCAAGACTTGATCAAGAACAAACAATCAAGAGGATTTTTCATAGTCTCCTAGGCATGATAGATCTTGTTCTATAATATCAAGGTGGAAACCTAATATTGATAGAATATTATGATGTAGACATGACTAGTTCCATAAATTCATGGTCTTGATACATGTCCACTAGCAATGTGATGGTCAATCCTCTTACTAAAACTATTATGAGAGATGTTTTGAATACTTATGTTAGAAGTTTAGAACTTTATAAATTTTGATGTATATTTGGATAAATTTTTTACTAAGATTTTTAGCTATGAGTATTGTTTGCATGTGTGCATTATGAATATGAATTCCTTGGATAATTAATACCATATATGGCATAAGTTGTATCCTTTTTTCTTTTTCATCAAGCTTACATTGGCCCCTTAAATGGATATGTTCAAACAAGAAGCAAGATGATAATTATTTTGTCACTAAAAAACCTAGCAAAATCAATCAAATTTAGAATGTTAATTGTCTTAGTTGGGCTAAGATGAACATTTGTAACAATCAAATATGAAGTTATTCAACAATTTCATAAACCATGAATGAAGTTGAATGCAAGATCTTATACATGAGTTTGATAAGTGATTAGGCTAAAAATCTCAAGTTAAACTCTTTTAAGGCAATTAGACTAAGATTCATACAACTTATGGACGTGATAAAGTCATCCTAGCTGCGGGTCTGACATACTATATATATATATATATATATATATATATATATATACACTATATGTGCTATTTATGACTATTTAAGGGAGTAGTTGGCTATGTCCCTGCTCCAACAATATGTGAACCCTAATGAACTATTAAATAGATGTTATACCCTTGAACTTAAAACTATGTCATGAAATAAGGGTTAGATGTCTTCAACTAAGCATGTTATCCAAGGGTTATGATAGATACAATCCAATGGGACATGTTTAGAAAGTTGTTAAGTTTTAATGGATTGCATGAGTGACTAAGGATTATTGTCACTAATGCATCTTTATTATAGCTCATAGTGTAAACAATTATATATATAGAGGTTAAAAATGTTTGATCTAGTGTTTTTAGTGAGCTTAGGTTATAGATGAGATATTTTTTTTGTTACGTGTTATGTTAGATGGGGATATAACATAAGCACTCATATTCTTCATCTTCTTATCGTATTGCGCATTTTTTTTATATGGTGAGAAGATTAGACATGAGATTTAGAGAAGAAAGTTCATTTTATGGAAACCAATGTGAATGAAAGAATAAATTCTAAATCAATTTTGGACTTGATCTATATTCATTACCCATGTTTGGGTAAGGTTGTTTGAATTGAATTCAAAATGTGTTTTTGAATTCATATAATTAGAGAGAGATCTATCAATTGATTTAAATTCAAACATGTATTTATCTTACACTAGATTATATTCTATAAAAAAAAGTGACCATTGGTGTAAGTTACTAATCAAATCATCAAACCTCTACTAAGAGGTATTTATTCGATACAATCTATATGTAAAAGCAAAATAGATGATAATCCAAAACTTTATTCATTCTATAAATGAAATGACATGAATCTTGGAAAATCACCAAAGGAAGTCAATAAACATGTAAAATGCTCACTAGGATGTACTAATAAAATAAGAACTTTAAGAACGAAAACACTTTCAAATTGTGGCTTACCTTAAAACCTAATTCAATAGCTACATATGATACAAACAACACTAAAATCTAATTATAAAAGGCATTAAAAAATATTAAAAGATTTATGTAAAATTGATTTATATACTAGTGGATCATTTTTTAGCCATTGGATTAAGGGTTCTCCTTCCTATTTAAATCCATATTTTCATTTTAGGTTGTGAAGAACACTAGTAATCATTTTCTCACTCCCTTGAGCTTTCTCTTCAATGCATGGTGGGTATGTTTGGTTGACAAGAAAATCCTTTCCATTTTTTATCTTCAAATAAGCTTTCCTATTGGATTTTATAAAAAAAATAAATTATGGATTAATTCATTAGGGTTCTACCATCCATTTCCTTTGTTTTCATTTGGTTTAGGTTTGAGTTAAAATCCATTTTCATTTGTGTGAGTTCAAGAAGAGGTTGAGATCGACCTGGTATGAACTCCAAGTGTGCTTCGAAAGAAGAAGGTGGATAGTTGAAGTTGAAGGGTGCTAGTCAAGTGCTCTTGGAAGGATTAGTGGACTTGAATTATGTAAAACCTTGTACTTAGTTGTTGTTCTTCATAGTGGATGTTTTTTATCGCTTGTAGGCTCATGATTTTTTAACTCTTCAGAGATTTCCCACATCAAATCTTGGTGTTATCGCCTTATTCTCTCTATTTCTTCATTAGTCAATTTTCTCGGTGCTTATCTTGGCTGAGAAATTTATCCTATCTTAATGAGTGGATTAATAGGCAATTTGAGCTGAAATTTGATGTTCTTATCCTTGAAATTAATGGTTTTAGAATTTTCAACTTTTTTTTTAGTTCGAAGTAAAGGGTATTTGGAGTTGTGCATAAAATAGTTGGAGTTAATGAAAACTCTTATTGGGGAGTATCGTTAGATTTGTATATGAATTGAATTAATATACTTGTTTAGAGAGTGCTTGATGCATTTATTCTTGCATGTGATTTGACTTGTTTATTATAAAGAATTCAAGGAGAAAGATATTAACAATAGAAAATCTGAGGAGAAAGAATCATTCTTAGGGGATGCTTGCTAATCTCTATTGTCCCAAATACTAAACATCAATTATATATATAGCAACTTTGGCCAATAAAAACTAGAAATTACTACGATTTTCATAGTACTTCGAGTATTGTCCTCATTGAATTGGCCAATGGAAGTTGTCAAAACTAAGTGATTTTTTTATATCTAATTCTTTAAATTGAGAATAGATGAAATTGATTTGAATAAATTTGAATTCACTAAAATATATCTAATTAAATTTCAAGAGCATTATTGATTTCCAACTAAAATGATTCAAGATGGGGTTTCTACAATCCAAGTTTGAGCATAAGGTATTTAGAGTGTATTATCAAATGTGATCAACTTGATTTCCATACCTTAAAGTTGTGTTTATATTTTTAATTTTAATGTTTTATTCCATTTTCAATTACTTAATAGATGAATGGATATGAAATCTGGGTTTCGGTCTAGGATTTTTAAGCTTTTAACAATGAAAAAACCTAAAATAATTAGGGATCAAGAACTAGCAAGAATACCTAGTATCAAGGAATGGATTGTACCATCCCCTAATCTCAACTAACATTAGAGGGTATTTTGATTTCAATGCCAATGTTTTAAACTTCATTTAATCCATTATTAAGTCTGATACACCATTAGTTCCCTTTGGCACTAATCTTAGGCTTTCATGTTTCACATCCCAAAATGGTTTTTTAGCCTTTCATGTGTGTGTGTTTTCACATAACAAATCATTAAAGAAAGATAAAGACCATTCTTGAATTTAAAGAAACTAGAAACCTTAATTTTATTAATCTAAAGAAAAGAAAAACCAACTAAGACACTTCAATGTCTTTTTCTCTCCCAAGAATCTTCAAAGAATTCTCTGTCTCTTTCCAAAGCCTAAAATTAGGGTTTTTATAGAAAAAGCAAAAACTAACTTGTGACATACTTATTTCCCAAAATTACCTAAAAATAACTAAAAAAGATAATAACATTTTGATTTCTAGTTGTGTGGGGCCACTTAGACCTGATGTGGTGCCCAAGATGTAATTCCAAGGTAGAGAAGGTGAAATCTCAAAGTGGTAGTGGTGCATTTTGATTTAGCATGATTTCGAAATGGATTTCAAAATGGTAAGTTGTGATCCTTCCTTTGGTAGTTTGTGATTTCAAATTACGGCCTATTTCAAAATGGATTTTGAAATCATAGGTTGAGATCTTCTATTATTAGTGAGTGATTTTGAAATTTAGGTCATTTTAAAATCATAAGTTGAATTTCAAAATCACCATTTTGAATTCAAAATGGTCCTTTATTTCTACGTAATTTTCAAAATCATAAGTTGAATTTCAAAATCACCATTTCAAATTTGAAATGCTCCTTCAATTATGCCCAATTATCTTCAAATAGTTATAACTTCATCGTTTTAGTCCTAATTTGTACACTGTTTGAAGATTTGGACCCCTGACTTCTTAAGCTTCAAAAAGATAGATGGCTTACCCAAAATTGATCATGAGAAGTGCTTTAAAATTTACCTCGAAGTGAAAGTATGTGCAATTGTTAGATCTTAAAATCTAATTCCCACGTTGAACTTCATCCTTTGGCCTCCAACCTTCTTTCACATGTTTTCTTGCCCTTCATCTTTCTCCATAACCTTCATTTATCATCTCACATACTATGCACTACACCATTTTCATTTGCCAAAGCTCTCATCAAGCTTCACAATCCTTGGACCTCCATTTATGTATATTTAGCCCCATCACTACCATAGCTAAAAGTTGCTTTTGCAACTTGCATCCTTTTCACCTCTTAAACTTAGAATTTAACTCAAGATATATGTTAGACCTATGGCTAGAATTAGCAATAATTCGAGCTAAGTTGTGTGAGTTGAACCTTTATATTAAATAACTCATTCTTTATATGTGCCAATAAAACACAATTTGTAGAATCAAGGTACCTTTTCAAATTGTTAAAAAACACTTATTCACCACACCCCTACTTCCCTATAGGTGTAATTCATAGTTAAGATTCATCCACAATTAGTACTAGATTGGGTTTATGCTACAAAAATCATTTTCAGTAGTTAAATCTCAAATATGAAATCTCATCAAAAGGGTACTTCTATTGGGAGAGCACTTTTTTTTAATCAGCAAAAATCATTCCCATTGGAAAGTAAGAATGCATTATTTTTTCAAAATACAAATAAAAAAGGTTTGAAACACCATTAAATTTGGTTGGTCTCCATCTAAGGTGTTGGATAGAGAAGGTGATTACTACTCAAAAAGTACTCTTTTATACCTTGAAACTAATTGTTTTAAACACTTTTGAGTAGTAGTTAATACCTTTTAACTCAATTGGCACATTAAAGAACCTAGCAAGGGTTACTAATCAGTTTTTTTTCCATTTTGGTGTTTTTGGTAGCTATTTGATCATTGAAACAAGCCAAGAATGAGGGAGAATTTTGTGAAATCCATGGCAATGCAAGTTGAAGCTCAAATACATGAAGAATCCGAGCTTTGGAGCACTTCATAGCCCTTTGCCAAGCTTGGCAATAGGTTGCCAAGCCAATCAGAGATGTAAGGAAGAAAACCAAAGGAAGAAATCCAACAACCAACATTTTCGCATGACTATGTGAAAATTTCGCATAGCATGCGAAATCAAGAAGAGGAGTAGTTGGAGGAATGAGAGCAGGACTAAGTGAAAGACAATTTCGCACACACTGTGAAACCATAAGAGGCATCCAAAGAATTTCTCACACCATGCGAAATCTTCTTATGCACCGACTCCGTTAGATTTTTATCTCCAGATATTTTGTGTAATTTCCTATTTTCTCCTTGTAATCAACCTAGATATTTTCTTTTATATCTTTTTATATCTTTTGGGAACATCTTTTGTAGACACACACGGAGAGACACATAGATGAAAAGCATTGAACACTTGTAAATTCCCGTAGTAAGAAATATACAGAGCTTTTGCTCTGCCTTTCCTTCTCATTTTGTTTTCACTTTTATTTCTAGCCAAACAACCTCTGAGGATGATTTCCCAAGGGATGAGTGGCTAGGTTTTACATTTCTTGGAGTGATGGAAGCTAGGTGAAGGACCCGAATGCAAAGGTGGGAGTTGTCCTTGCTTTAAATGAAAGTAGTTGTTAACCATTAATGGTTTTTATTTCAAGGTTTAGCTTTAAATCCCTTAAAATCACCTTGAATGACCAATACTTGGTAAGCTTTTTGGATTCTATGGATGCTTATTGCTAGATCCATGGATGTCCATTAGTTATCATTTACGAGCCATTGGAAGGTGGTTCAAGGTGAGGGTCTTTAGTGTTTAAAGCCATTAATGGGAAGCAATTACCATTTTTTATGAACCCTTTGGATCAAATCTTAATTGCTAAATACAAAACCGGTTCGAGAGATAACCATCCTTTATGTTATTGTCCCCAACGCGAGGAAAAGATTCGGAATCTCCCCCTTTGCCTAAGGAACCCGATCCTAGTGACCTAAAGCTCCAAGAGACCTTTTCTTTGTAGTTAACTTCACTTATTATTTTTGCTTAACTTAAAATCAATCTTTGCAACCACAGTTCCATTTTATTTAAAAGCTAATTTTCATAAGGAAAAGCATTATTTTATTTCCTTCACTAAAGTCAACTGTACGATGAAAACCCATCCCTGTGGACGATCATAGAGTCACTATACTATGTTAGCTATGCTACCTTAGTGCAAGGTGATTTAGGTTTTATAAATTTTGTTGATAACACCCTGTGAAACCAAGGTTTGGTTAATCTTGATTTTGATGATAAAAAAACAAGGTCTAGAACTAATGATTATAATTCAAGTGTGATTAGGCAAGATGATTTCCAAAGTGGCAATCACAAAGATAAATCAAGCCAAGGAGAAATCATGAAGAAGAAGACCATCTCAAAGAGAAGTGTTTTTCAAGACCCAAGCTTCATAAGATCTCTTTGTAAGGTTGTTGGTGCACTAGGATTTTCATGCATTACACTATTTACTTATGCACCAAAATCATCCAAGAGTTATTTCGTTTTAGATATTTTAAGAAGTGGATGATTTCATGTTTTCAACTAAAACCTTGTGTTAAATGTTTTTCAAACTTGTTTTAAAAGGTTTTAAGTCGAAAAAGTTGGTTGTTGAGCCAAAAAATGGCTCAACCGGTTGAACCGAATGAGGAACCGATCAACCGCAAGCTCAACTGGTCCAGGTCCAGGTCGACCCCCAGCTCAACCTATCGAGGTCCGGGTTGACCCCTAACTCAATCGATCAAGGTCAGGGTAGACCCCCAGCTCAATCAGTCGAGGATGCAAAAAACTTTCTCTTTCTTCTAGAACGGTTGTTCAACCGGTCAAGGTTGAACCTCAACTGGTTGAGGTCTGGTCGAGGTCCAGTTGAGGCCTAACGGTCACCTGCCAAGCATTAAATGCTAACGACTAGTCAACCGATTGACCCCTAGCTCGACCGGTCGAACCCCCAATGGCTAGTTTGGCTTTTTTTCTTCTATAAAAAGGCTCCAATATTCATTGTTTCAGGAGCTTAACCTTCCCAAACCTTTCTTGAATATATTTGAGCCTTGGAATAGTGTTTTTGAGTACACCATTGTTCTAAAACTTGCGTATCTTTAGTGCACTATTCAATCTTAGTTTTCTTGTATCATTTGAGCTTAAAGTTTTTGTACTAGGATTTTGTGAGATCATTTATTTGTAAATATTTAAGAGGAAGTTTCTCAAGTGTGGGGTATCACTTGAGGGGTTGTTCAAGAGTGGGATATCTCGTGAGAAGTGTAAAGGGTGCTTGGAGCCAAAAGTCCAAGAGGGTGAATTGGAACCACAATCCAATTGTATTGCTTGAAGGCTTGGTTTGGAAGCCTTGAATTAATGGAACCTCAAACTTGGGATTGAAGCTAGAGGAGAGTGGATGTAGGTCGGGTTGGGCCGAACCATTATAGAATCTTGTGTTTGCATTCTCTCTTCCCTACTCTTTTAATTTATATGCAATTATCTTTATATTGTTGCATACAATTGTCTCTTACATTCACATAGTTTAAATTAGCAAAAAGAGACCTTCACCCTATTCATACCCCCCCTCTAGGGTGATTACCATAGGTTGGATTAGCCTATTTTTTTTAACACAGCCATCTGGCCAGAATCAAATGGCACGACTGCAATGGGGACGAATCAAAAGGTAGACTAACAAATGTTGTCAAGCCTAATTTGAAATGGTATAGAAGTGAAAATGATGCTAATAAGAACAATGCAAGGGTCATGTATTTATTTTCAATGTCATTAGCATGGATGAATTTTGAAAGATTGCTACATGCACTTTGGCTAAGGGGGCTTGGGATATTCTCCAAGTGACTCATGAAGGAAACAATGTTGTTAGTGTCCAAACTTCAAATGTTAACCTTTAGGTTTGAGACCATTAGGAGATTTTCATACAAAATTGAAGGATAGTATGAATTCTAGTTTTAATCTTGGTGAACCTATTCCTAACTTTAAAGTTATAAAAAATAAAAAATAAGATCTCTCTCGAAGAGATTTAGAGCAAATGTGACCGCCATTGAGGAGTCTAAGGATGTTAAATCGTTAAAAATGAATCTTGAATCAATTAGGAAAGGGAAAGGAGTTGCTTTAAATGCTATTAAAGAATAGTCTCTACGTTCTAAAAGTGATGATGATGAGAAAATGCCAAAATGAAAGTTTACAAGGTTTGCTAAAGAGATTCAAGAAGTATATGAAATTAAGAAAATCCAAGAAAAATAAATAAATAATGCTTGAAAAATAGAGAAAATCAATGGGAAAAGAGAAAAATATGGAGAAAGGCCTGAAAAAGGAGCTTGAAATTGAATGTTTTAAATGTAGCAAAGACGGTCATTTTGCATTTGAATGCCCCTCAAAGGATAAAAAGGTCATATAAACAACTTGGAGTGAATTCAAATCTAATTAAACAAGTGAAAATAAATTAAACGAATGTTGTGAGTGCATTAACTTCATTGCCTTTGTGACAAATGTCAATAGATAACCTCCCTTAAAAAACCTTTAAGTGAGTTAAGTGACTTCGATGATAATGACATGAGTTTTCACATAGCTTATAAGATACTTTACAAGGAATGTTTAAGCCTAAAAAAGGAACATGTCAAGAAAAATTCCTACTATGAGTGATTAATGAAGCCATAAATTTCATTCTTCTTCAACAGCTAGTCCTTTAGGCTACTCTCAGATTTTTAGGTGAGCATCAACAACTTTTTATTAGAAAGGTATGTTAAGTGAAATAAATAAGTTTTGTGGCATAATGTGTTGTATGTTAAAGAAATAAAGAAGCAAGAACCTTGAATCCATTAATCATTTCAAAATTAAGAGACTAGGCAAGTTTAACATATAAAAGTCATTTAGTAAAGTTATCTAATTAATGATCAATTTCTAACATAATATGTATCAATATGAAAGTTGTGAGCTCAATCACTCCTATGACTAAGTCAAACCTCATTACATAATATAGCAACCATGCATTGCAATGACCAAAAGAGATTGCTCACTTTCTTCCATGATTATAATTTTTTTTTAAATTTGAAAGGTATTAATAACCATAAACTCTAACGCCTTCCTAATGCTATGCACTTAATAAGGCTTGCTAAAACCATTGCTCATTCCTTCACAAGATGTTATAATATCTCCATGGATTTTGCTGAAGGTCTACCACCTTTCAAAGGGAAACAAACTATAATAGTTGTTATATATTGTCTCATACAATAAAATCACTTTTGTCCCTTAACATACCCTTATACAACCTTTACAATAGCTCAACTTTCATGCGAAAACGTTGTCAAGTTGCACTTATTATCAATACTTGCATATGTTATATTTAAGTAAATATCCATGCACACAATTAAATATTAAAATAAAACTTTGGTAAATAAATTAATTTTAATTATCTTTTTTTATATTCTACATTAGTTTATTTAGATAAAATTGATTGTTTTATTCCACTGATCCTAGTTTAAGACTATATATTTTACCTCTGGAATCTCTGATCTCATGATTTTTTACATCCATAAAGTCTCTAGGGGACTTTCTTAGAGGTTTTCCATGTATGTTGCATATTTCCTTATGCGAGTGGAGTTACTGAATTATTTAATAATTATCAATCTAATTAAAAAAATTCATTAAAAAATTTGGTAATTTTTAGGCTAAGATCTAAGAACTACCTATACAACCCATCAGCCACCCCCATCATTGGTAGTTTCACGGTATGAGACATTAAAATTTCATTTTCAAATTTGATTTAAGTGATTTTTAAAAATATAAAACCATCAAGATAATTTTTATATCTTTTGTTGTAAATAAAATAAGGAAAACATGATCGCACTTATAAATTTTTAATAAAATTTATAATTAAATATGAGAAAAACATACATTTATAAATATTTTTAAATAAAAAATAATTATATATTACTATTTTTATATCCTTGAATATATCCAAATTAGATGGATTATCATTTTAATATTAAAGACGTCTTCAAGTTTTGAAAATTATTGTTACGTATTACAAATGTTATCATAAATATATTATTTTTTTCAATAAAATAACTTCAACAAATACATTATTACTCATTTTATCATTCCTTAATGTTTTTTTCCAGCATTTATGTGTTTTGATCAATTTTTATCTCATTAATTTTTTTGACTAAATTTTTGTCTAATATATTTGATACTTCTAAAAATTCAACAATTGATATTTTTATAATTTATGATATTTTAATCTCTACAAGGCGAAATTGAAATAGGGAAATCAATGCAACATTGAAATCAATGAATTAGTATTTTTCCCTTAGCTTGAATAATCTTATACAAAACTATCAAGAGTGTTGGGTATCCCCTCAAAGTGATTATGTCTTTCTTCTCCCAATTTCCATTTTTGAGGTCCTAACATATGAATCAACTTCCAAGTAAGAAGATTAAGATCAAAGTGATTCCAAAGCAATTCAATGCGACATCAAGCTATGGAAAATCAAGTTTGGGTCAAGTAGAGATCATAAGAAAGGAGGAGATGAGAGATTGAAATTAGAACTAACTTTTCATAAGATGGTTCACTTGTATATTGATAATTGATTTAGTAAAGTTTGGTAGTCGGAAATGCTCCGATGGCTTTTCACCTTGAGACAAGGTTTTCCACAAATGATTTGTGTTTAATTGTGTGATTGTTTTTCAGCACTATAACATGATCATAACAAATAATGTGAAATTGAATTCAACTTTTATCTTTAAGCTTGAATCGAATTAATTGGTTTAGTCGAATCTCTTATTGATTGATTGAAGTGCTTCTTTACCTTAATAGAAGGATTTTTTGAAAAGTTTTTGGTAATAGCAAGGACACAACATTACCTTAGGAATAATTTATTAAGTTTAAGCCTTTTTTTTTTCCTTATACTTTTTCTCTTTATTTTCTTTTCCTCACATTTTTCTTCAATTTTTTGGGAACCAAACATAGCCCAAGATGGTATTGAAGTGGAATAGAAATTGGAGACACCTTTTGAAGTGATGGAGCCCACTGAAGCAAAGAAACCTACAAAAGAGTAATAAAACTTGGAGAATTGGAATGTTATGTAGCATTTAGTTATTGAAACAATCAACAATGATAAAAAATATAAAGACAAAAAAAAGGACAAAATTCAAACCTCTACAAATTATGTAACAGAAAAATATGTAGAAGTCATAAGAACTACTAAGCTTCGTAAACATGATATTATCATTGTACAAACAACTCGTCTAGCCACATGAAAAATTAGTCCTTATAGAAACATTGCCATTTCCAAATCTCTGTCTTCACTCCTAACGCTGAATACAAGTTATTTTATTAATAGGATCCAGTAAACCATTCCAGCACCTTTGTCACAACAGTGAAACTAACTAGGTGCACAAATAACAACTGACCATTATATAAATGAATTCATAAGGATGCAAGAGTGCAAGCTTGTGGCACTGCTGCATTAATTTGGAAAGGATTTGCTCTGCAGAAACAAACTATGTTCATAAATAACAACTGACAACTAGCATTCATCACCCAGCACCAACTTCTTGACATGCCCAATAAAACAAGTCCAGTGACATGCCCAATTGAGGATGGAAGTTCCTCAACAGCAGTTGAAGCTAAATAAAGCTCCAATAAATTTTCAATGTTACCTTGAATATTTGGAAACTTCTTGAGCCCTGAGCAGCCAGAGAAATTAAGAATTTCAAGCACTTTCATATTGATGATGCTCGGAAAACTCCCAAGGTTTTTACAAATTTTCAAATTCAATAAAATAAGCTTGCTCAGTTTTCCAATAGATGGGTGAACCTTAAGCAAACTTTGAACAACCATCAAGAATTAGTTTCTCCAGATTGGGCGCACTAATTGAGATGTCCGGAATTTCAATGAGGTGTTGAGAGCAACTTAGTCTGATAGTATTTAACTTTTCAAGAAGCTGTAACAGAATATATATATATATATATATAAGCTTTCATGGACTTCAAGATTAACTAAAGAAGAAACATGAATAAATTATCAATAATCATATCATGTCATTTTCCTAGAGTTGTTTTTAGCTGCTATAACACATGTCAAGTTCTACAAGGTCCTCCACATAAAAGCTTGATGGCAGTGATTCCAAAGGATATCCATGCCAACAGAGATATCTTAGCTCATAAGAAGGGAATTCAAAGTCTTGGGACAACTTTATTATCCTCCCTCATAGAAGTGGATTCCTGATTCAAATATATTTTGAGCAACCTAAGATTCTTCATCATTGCAAAGGATTTAGTAGTAATGTATATCCACTTTGGTATAGACAAGTCCAAGAGTATGCCTTCAATTGCCTCCGTTCCCTAACAAACAAGAGTAGACAGGACGTAAAGAGCGAAATACATAGAAGTAAATTTTGATTTGTAACTTAAATGAAAATGGTATTATTGAAGTTTACATATTCAAAATATTATTTAAGTTTGAAAGTAGGTTCATCTACATTTTACTCCTACCATTTTTCTTATTGATACACGACTTATAACATCCAGATAGCACAATCTACTCAATTTTCCAGGATCTTCACTAAATTCTTGTTTAACAATGTCACGTCCCAAATGTCGTAACATATCATGCATCCATATGTTGTTGTGTATAATACTGATGAGGCACTTATCATTGAGGACTCGTATTCCACTCTCCACAAAGAAGTTGCAAGCATCTAGGATTCTTGTAACAAAATCTTTGTCTTCTCCATTAAAAAAGCAAGTAACATCGAGGAATATTTGCTTGTGTGTGATCTAACTCATCGTAACTTCTCTTAAGCACATGTTAAATGTCTTGGTTAGGTTCTCATTCTAGTTTGCACAATTCACTTTCCCACTAATCGTCTTGCCATATAGGAAACAACCCAAAACTTTAAGACCCAATGGAAGACCATTAACATAATGTACCATAGAGTTTTAAAGTTTTTCATAATCTTCTACAGGATGGTTTTGTTTAAAACCATTCCAATTAATGAGTTCAATAGCTTCCTTGTGATCTAATTTCTTAACCTTAAATAATGCATCCATTTCATGTACCTCTAATAGATGCTTGTCTCTAGTTGTTACAATAATTCTACTTCCTAAACCAAACCAATTATGATCACCAGCTAAGGCTTCCAATTGGTTCAAATCATCAACATTATCAAGCATAAGGACTTTTTTAAAGCAAAGCCTACCTGTTATCATACAGATCCCTTCATCAACATTGCTTATAAAGTTCTTCCTTCTTGGTAAGATATCATTAAGGAGTTTTTTTTGTAAAGGAAGTAGGCCCCAACTTTTGGAATCCTCTCTAACATTAGCAAGAAAGCTAGTAATCATGAACTGTGCGATAATTTGATTATATAAAACTTTGGAAATGGTTGTCATACTAATTTCTTCAAATCCATAGATCCCAACCATGCGAACATCATTTGATATAAAACTTTGGAAATGGTTGTCTTACCAATTCCTTCAAATCCATAGATCCTAACCATGTGAACATCATTTGATAATGGATCTATCTTTGTGGAAAATAATTTTCCATTTCTTGTAAATGATAATCCATCCTAATGAGCTTTTTGTTAACATGTAAGAGTTTCTGGCTAAATCTCATCAAAATAACGTGAGTAATATCCTCAATATAATCTGCCTCCGACCTACCACCAGTAAGGCACATAGATGGGTGAGCCAATAGACTAACAAACAATAGAAAACATGAAGTAAACTTGATAATGTTGGGTTTCATATAAAAACTTCAATTATGGGCAAATAAAGTGTGTTAAAGGGATATGGATTAATTAGATAGATCATTCAAGCAGCATTAGAACACCATAAAAAAGAGACCTTCACTACAACAAATTGCATGATTAGGGATGAAATGTTTTGTCTTCAACAATATTTCTTTTGTGGCTAAAAGGCTTCCCTAACAAAAAAAATTTGTCTCAACAATTGTATCCACAATTGTGTCACCCTATAGTTTTAGAGACGAATAATTACATTTTGTTAGGAAAACATATCAATGACGAAATGAAATCTCATGGCCAAAACTATTTGGCAACAAGTGTTTTTTGTGGCATAAAGTAAAATGTTTTGTTCGGAATTATATTTTCAAATATCTAGTAAACCATTTGGTGACACAAGATTTCATTGGGCAACAAAATTATTTCATCATGTTGACATAGAGTTTCTACAATGAAATAATTTTATCTCCAAAAATTTCCACTTACATTTAGGGAGGAAATATTTTTGTTTCGAAATATTGACATATAGTTTCGATACCAAACAAATTTTGTCTTTAAATGTTTTCATCACAATTGGAGATAACATTATTTCATCTTTCCCACCTCCATTCATATTGGAAGATTACTCATCTCCCTTCTTAGATGATGTTGGCCTTTATTTGAAATTTTACACAATTATTTTCATAAGCTTCTTTTCAATTAGGGTCAGTCCTAAAATGACATTTGATGTATCTCAAAACACTCTATATATATATATTGGAAATCAAGAATAGTTGTTTGCATATACCAACATATTAACCTAATAAAAGAATGGAAAGAAACAAGAAATCAATTAAATTTTAGTAGAAGAAAAGAAGACATAACATTATTTTGGATTTGAAACAATTAATTTTAATCAAAGGAATGTAAACCTTGAAATGAGACAATGTTCAAGACAATAAATCATTGTAAAGTGTGCAATTATATGGCGTATAAGATCTTAAGAAAGAAATAAATGGTAAAGAAAAAAGAAATGATTTTAGTGAAATCAACTTATTACCATTCATAAAGTTTATTACAATGAAATCTTACTTCTAACGATTATCAAAGATTACCATAGCTTTTTTTCATATATATATATATATAAACACAAAAATCTCTATTCCTCTACAACAAAATGGAAATATTTCTATAGCAATTTTTATTTTTAATTTTTTTTTTTGTGAACAAATTAACCAAGGGGTTTCTTTTTCACAATTCAAGGATAAAGATAATGTTTGAAAGACTATTTTGAATCAAACAAAAGGATAGATGACATTTTAAAAGTATCAAATATTAAAGTCTCATTAAGAAACTTTTGCCTTCCATCTTGAGTCTCATCCGTATGACTTCAAGTCTTAATACCTTTATATGCAACTCATATTTTGAAAGAGTAATGCTATATCATTTATAGAAAAAGCTCCTCCAAATCGAATCTCTTATAAGAAAAAACATCATATTTGTCTTTTATATTTCAATTAGTCACATGTCTAACCATTATTTTTCCCATAATATATTTGGAGAAATGGTTAAGAAAATGTATGATTTTTTTTTTTCTATTTTAATTGATGAAAATGCACTACTTATAACTATTTCAGTTTCCAATACTTGATATAATTATCTAACAACTTTAGTTTACTAGGTTGCTTAATTATTATGTTGTAAAGGTCCTAAATTTGTAAATTAAATGGTCACTTAATTGGGACAAGTCTGGACAAAAGGAGACATAACATTTTGACTTTTTAGGGTAAGATGCATATGCCAATTATAACCTTTAATAGATTTCTATTTTATCAATATGTTTAAAAAATTGAGGATACTTGCAAGAGATGATGTGGAACAAGCTATATTTACCCTTTATGTACATGCCCATCCAGAAAGAGAGCCCACTTCCCTCAAAGCTGCTCCAACTTTGTATCTTCTCGTCAAAACCTTTTCTTTCATGATCGACCATCCATCGTCCGTAACTACCCCTCTGAGTTCGCACATGGGAAGGATCAACATGATGGAAAACTGGGAAAACAATTTTTCCCATTTCTTTCCTGCACTTCATGATCTTGACCAGTTCATCTAAACACCAGCAAGAACGGACATAGTTGTCTGAGAGAATTATAAGAACCAACCTTGACTTCTCAATAGCGTGCAAAAGACCCAATGCAATATCTCTTCCCCTTAGATCATCGATTCTAAAGGTACGAATCCCTTTTCAATGCAAAGCTGCATAGAGATGATCTATGAAATTGTGTCTGGCATCTTAATCTTCATCCCAAAAGCTCAAGAAAACTTCATATTCCGATGGACCAATAGAAGAAGAAGAAGAAGAAGAAGAAGAAGAAGAAGACATCCTTTGACGATCCATCCCAACGAGGTTCTTCTGAACATGTAAGAGTTCTTGATTTAAACTCTTCCAAATAACAGAAGTAATCTCCTCAATAACATGTGCCTCAGGCCTGTAAGTGGTAAAGCATGAGACATGTGCTGTGAGTCAACAGTTTCAAATGCTAGCAAACATGAAGAACATTGGATTATGCTTTTAACTTTATTTAGAAAACCAGAATTATGGGCAAATAAAATGTGTTGAAGGGATAAGGTCGAATTACTTGGTTCACATATTCTAGTGTTTTCTTTATGCCAAAGTATACATTAACAATGGAAACTGTTGTCCTTTAATCATCATTTCTGACCACCATCCCAAACAAGAAGAGCAATCACCTCCCTTCTTAGATGATATTAGCCTTTATTTGAAACTTATCACACTTTCATCACGTCTATCATAAGATGATATTTGTAAGTATCAGAATATTAAAAAAATAAAAAATCAAAGACCAGTTGGTTTTTTTTTTTTTTTTTTTTAAGTCTCAATAAGAAATTGTAATAACTGGTATTTTTTGCCACATGGGAATTGAGAGTTTAAAATTTTCCTAGTAAAATAGTGGTTGAAAAGTCAAAAAGGTAAAATTAAATACACATGTTAGATTTTGATTAATAAAATTCGAAGAACTTTAGTGATCAAATAAGTGAGTTATAATTTGTATCATGTCACCTTCACTATAGACATTTTTTTAGAAAATTGGGTAAGTCTTAGGTGGCGTTTGTTTTTTGGGCTTTTTGCTGAAAGCAATTTTCTTTTAGAATTTAAGTTATTTGTTTTTCTAGTTTTTGATGACTTATTATTGAATTTTTAAAATTTTTAGCTAAATAGAAAAAGTTAGCTTTTTAAACCTTCCCCAAATCATGATTGCAACCCAACGCCCAATCCCAGCCCATCCCTTGTAGCTCTCTAGTCTCAATTGCAACCGGCGATCCTCAACCCTCACCTCATCCCTATGTAGCTCATTGGTTCCACGAGCATCGCCAAGCTTTCTCAAGGTAATTTCTTCCCCATTTTCTCTCTCTATTTAGGTTTCAACTTTCGTTTGTACTCTTTCTTAGCAATGGGGTTAAACCATAGGTGGAATGGTTGTTTTCTGTTTGGAAATGGTTTATTAATATCTTCTTTGGTACGATTCTTTATGATTCTCATGCCAATGGTTTATTTTGGAGTTTTGTGGGAAATTTTGATTTTGTGGGAGTGGGCTTGATGGGTTTACAGGTTCAACGAATTTTGTGGTGGGAGGAAGGTTGATAGCGGGGGTGCGGATGGGGCGGTAGGGGGGTGGCCGAGAGATGTTGGACCATGCTGATGGAGATGGCATGTGGTGGGGCCACCGCAACAGCAGCATGAAGTGGCAGCGGTGTTGGAGAGAGGGGGTGAGGTTTCATCTTCTTGTCCAATAGGTTGGTGTTGATGGGGATCAATGAGATTTGGCTATGGATGGCGGACACTGGAAACTGATAAAAGAGATGGAATGCCGTGAAAATCATTTTGTTGGAAAATCATTTAATTTAATTTACATCATTAATGATTGATGTGGGAATGGAGGACGAAATTTCATGTCACTATAAATGAATTCTTTGAATATCTCTAGAAATTGTATTATGATATTTGAAATAATATAATTTTTCTACCAAATTATTTTGTGCATTTCTTATGTATCATTTTTGCATGTCCTTATAATTTGCCTTTGCATTATTCCATGTACTTGTATTATTCTATTTTTCACTATCCTTGATAAATTAATTAATTATCATAATTCCCTTTTACGTGCTTAGTAAAAACATTTTTAAGGCTTAAAAGGGTGTTACTATGGTATCTTACCAATAGGTAACCTAACCTCTGGATTCAGACTCAGTTTTTGCTAACACGTATTTTTTGTAAAAATTGAGTTACACGAGGGCTTTATTTCTTATTTTGTTTTCTTTTAAAGATAAACAAAAATAAGCAACGACTCCAACTTTTCAAAAAAATTAGTATTTTACAATAAAAACAAGTCTCACTGTCAAGTAGGGACGCACATGAAAATGCAAGTTCACAATTGTATTTCTTAGACTTAAAATATAAAACAATTACTAAATCAAGGATTGTTGTAAGTTTTAAAATCTTTGATCATAAAATATTCAAAGTACAATGGAACAAATAGTTTTCAAAAGAAAAAAAAAATGTTTAAAATGGAAAATCTAACAATAAAGACAATGAAACAAGGTGATATGGCAGGAGTTAAATAGAAAAATCTTTTATCCATGAATTTATAGTTTATTTAGTAGAAAAGAGTTCAAAAGAAATATTGCATACATTAATGGATTAAGTTGATAAAAGAGATTTAAGTAATTTGATATTTATGCTTTAGTTAGATAACATCAAATAGAAATTTGATATTATTAGTTTCCATGCTGAGTTTAGAAATCTATCAAATGGATGCTATCTTTCTTTGAATGGTTATATAAATTAAGAGTATATGGGGCAACCTAAAGGATTTATTGTTCTAGGACAAGAAGACAAAGTTAAGGATAGATACATTTAGCTAGGTTGGTTTTTAACCAATCCAAGAATCAAATAGGAGTTGATTGGTTTTAACTAAAGTATAACAAATTTATTTATTTACTCAAACTAATCCAACTTAATATCAATTTGATTCAGTTTAGTTAACTCAATTTAGACAAAAATATTGAGTCTATATGTTTTTTTTTCTCCACATTGACCATACAACAAAAATGATCAAATTATTTTAGATAAAAATAATTTTTTTTTACAAATAATACAATTAAATTTTTTTTAAAATAATTTGTAAGAACAGACCTGTGGGTTATTTGCTTGTTGAGAGTAAGTCAATGAGTAGTATTATTGACATATTGGGTGTCTGTGACTTGAAATTATATTATCATCATTATTAAGTCCCAAAGAACAAGGATCTTAAATTTTAGATCATGCTTATGCCATAAGCAACTTTTAATTTATAATAAAGCCATAGGAGTTAGGCTCCAAGCCTTTAACACCAAACTATAGCCTAACTAAGTTGGCTTTGGATGAGCATGATTTGACTCACAAAGTCCCAAGATTCTCCATAGCACTCCAAAATCCAAGCAATTATATATATTTGTCCCACTCATCTACTACTCGGGTTTGTTTGCCAGTCCACTTTTGGTAAGTGATCTAGGTTGGAGCTTCCATAAGCCAAATACTTAAACTAGTTTAATCTCTAGTTTCACTGTACTACCAAAATAGAGTAATTCAAGTAGAAAGATCGAACGGCGCATGCATGACAAGTTTTGCTATCAAGAAGGTTTATAAATAGTCTGTGGAGACCCTTTTCTAGTATAATTTGGGACAACTGCTAGTGGGGTTGCTTATGAACTATTATCCAAGGCTAGTTAGGCTGTCATACAATGCAAATTGAAGAATTGGGGGCCAAATGAAAGTAACCAAGTTTGAAGTTGATGGAGTACTTATTAGCTCAATACAGAGGCTTATCTCAAGCACTTTCTCAGTACAATGCTTCAAGTGGATTAACTACATGCATGCACTAAAGACTTCCACAACAAAGGAAAATTTTCAAGAATAATCTAGACAGCTACTACAAAATAGAATAGTCTTCTGAACATATGTAATTGAATGTGCATTAATTAAGTAAGAAGGCTTCTAAAGTTGGATAAGTTGTTTAGAATTTTTAATAGGGAATTTGTAAACATCACATAATTGATCTAAGAGGCGTTCACTAAGTTCTGTCATGATAATAAAGTATTGAGGAAAAACTATACCACCAAAACCAAGTTGTATTTGCTAATAATACTTACTACATTTCTATTAAGAAAGAAACTATCTAGTGGTAGAGGGCAAGTTGATAGTTTTAGTTCGTGAAGTTTTCACTGCCCAAGCTAACATCAAAAGCTATAACAAGACAAATCCCAATAAGATAAAAAGCTCACATAAGGGACATCTTGCTCCTTGTTGAAAATCTCATTCAATTGCAAATTTACCACATCAAGAATGCTCTCTCTTCTATAATTTTCTCATACCCAAATCCACAACACTATTATTATAGTTGTTCTGCATGCCTTTTTTCTTTTTTTTTTTTTTGGCTTTCTAAGTTAATTTTTCTTTGGTTATTGCAATAGCTTCATTGGTGTGTTAAATTCTCTTATAGGTAATTCCTCAAACATGTTGTCTTTATTGTTGCTATTAACTCTTATAGTATGAAATGAAAAATTAAAATTCTTGTATTTAAAATCAAATGGAAGCACAAGAATTAAAAATTGCAAACACAAGAGAAACTCTCAAATCAAATTCCAAAGAGTAGTAGCAAATTTTCCATATCTACAAAATTCAGGTGTTTAGATTTCCAAAAATGAAATAAAATAAAAATAGGGTTCATTGAGAGAAGACCTACATCTACAGAACATCAAGGTGTGAGGTTAAGAGAGAGGACTTCAATCGATACCTAATATGGAGACATGGATTCGAATACATTGACTAGATTTGAAGAATGCAATTCATCCATGGGAACTTGTGTACCAAAAGAGGGTTGGTTTCTGAAGGCATTGGAAGGTGGTTGAAGTAATGGTGGTGGCTATTGAAAGGGTCGATGGTGGTGGGAAGCCATAGCTACTGGTGAAGAGGAAGTTAGGTGAATTGGAGACTCAGTGAAGAAGATAATGTGAGCTTGATAAAATTTCCCCCTACTTTTCCTTCTCTCTCTCTTATTTTCCTAATTAATTTTTAAGGAAAGTAGTAGGGAAAATATTACAAAATTTTCTTTAGTATTTTCCTTTATATTTTTTTTCCATCATATTTTTCATGTCATCCAAACTAAGGAAAATAACTTTCCACAATTTTTTTTTTCCTTTCCTTTGCATTTTTTGAAAACTAAACACAATCTTTATAAATAAAAATTAAGAATTACAGTAAGACTATATATTCTTCCTCTTTATTTATACATTTCTACATCCACTGCTCTATTCTACATCATATTTTTACTCCCTTCTTCAACAAGCATTCCTCTCTTTATATAGAGTTATCTTCACACCAATTCATAAGATAAGAAAGATGAATGAACCTTGGGGCAAGGTTGGACAGTTGGTGGCAGCTAGTCAAGGCTAGAAGTCAACTTTTGCTCGACTTTTTGGGCATGTGCAGCAATGTGTGGACCCCTCTTTAGCATGAAATAGCTAGAACATTAAGCTCCCTTATTAAATGATGTGTCAACCATAGGGCAATCATATGGTGGGGAATATAGGGTAATTATGCAAACAAAAAATAAATAAAAATTGGTATCTAATTATATAGAAAGACATCTTCCAACATTTGATATAAATATGTAAAAATTAAGAGAAAATATTAAAAAAGAAGAAAAAAACATCTTAAACCTAAAAATAGGGACTTAATAATAAAATGAAGTAAAAATGTAAGATTAAAACCAAATATTAAATATGAATATAGTTTGAGTATTAAAAATATTATTATTTAGGTTTAATCATTGAGTTTGCTAGAGGAGTTTATATATATATATATATATATATTAGTTTTTTCTTTTTTTAATCCTATCTTTGTTGTTGATATTAACTAAAGTAAACTTGTTATCAATAGATTCAGTTTAGTAATATTGTTGATATCAATAGGTTATTTATGACTAAACAAAAAAAAAATCATATATTTTACCTTTTTCTATTCAACAAAAAATAAAAAAATAAAATACTATCTAAAATTTTAGATAGTAGAAATGCTTTGACTAGAAACAAATTTCATATGGACCACTATCAAATACCATGCATAGGGAGAAATTCGGATCCTCACTTGCTCTTTGATTCTAATGCATTGAATTTGATGTTACCTAAAACAAAATTATATTTCATGTCCTCTATTATGAGTAGGCAACTAGTCCTTATGTTAGATTTTAGATAAAGAACGAATATTGAAGATTGGAGTTGTAAGAAATTAGGAGATCCTAATTTTAAATATATAACATAAAACAAAGTTCTATAATCACTTCAATCCACATTTTAAAAATTGTATTTCTTTCTAATATGGGAGCAAACTTTTTCTTTCTTTCTTATAAATTTCATTTTGGGAATGACTTAAAAATAAATAAATAAAAGCCCTTTTAAATATTAAAAAAAAAAACATTTTCTTATAAAAATTAATTCGGTGGATGGTAAGGTCAAATTTGGGATAGCTTCATATTTTTTGCTTTAACTGAAAATTAAAATCAAAATTAAAGTAATAATTTTTAAGGGGTAATGTTGATGGTGTAAAAGTTTTATTAAACATGAAAGAACTTTTTATGTAAACAAAAATAGAATTATAAAATTCTTATAAGAAATAACATTTTTATGACTTCTATATGAAACCTTTTTTAAAAGTTATAAGTTTTTTTTTTAAAAAAAAAAATACTAATTAAATAGGTATAAAAACTTTATTCAACTCTTAAAAGTTAATCCAAATAAAATTTAAATATATTTGAAAATCACTTTTAAAAATTCAAAAAGTCACTTAAAAATAATTTATGAACATTTTTGTTAATTTACGTTTAAATACTAAGTGGTTCTTTTTAAAATCATTTATAATGTAAAAATATTTTTTTATGGATAAAAAGATTACAAATAAAAAACATTTTAATCACAATTACTTTATTTTTTAATTCATAAAATTTCATTTATTGTTATTTATTTTTTGGGATTTAATTATTTACAATTATTTTTGAGTGTTTATAAAGTATAATTAGGTCATGCCCAAATTTATTCCTTTCAACTCTATCTATTAGGTATAGGTAGCGTGAAATTTTGGCCTCTCTCCACCTTTCTTCGCTTCTGACATTCTCATGCATTGCTTCGTCAACTCCAACCACATAGCATTGGAATGTCAGCTGGAATATTCCAAGCCCATAAAACCAAAGTTTATTATTTAATATTTTTTAGCGCACCACTCATGACTCTACAACTTTCCTGCCAACTGGATTTATTGACTTGGATTTGGAGGGTTTGGTCAAATGCAGCAACTTAGTTAACTGGTAAGTGTCTTTTCTCTAAACCATAAATTCAAATGATCAAGTCCTACGTTTTAATTTACAAAAACCAGTGATTTGTTTTTCTAGTTATTTTAATTTAAGGAAACAGAAAAGGGTTAGGCTCAAATTTGGAGTTCTTTCAGTGTGGGTTAGGCTCAATTTGGGCCCATGCAATGGAAATGGGTGATTTGTTTTTTTTCCTTTCCCTTTATCTTGGTGTAGATCTTGTGATATTGTTATTAAAATAGAAGGTAAAAATATAAATTATATACCAATTATTTTAACTTTAGGAAAAAATGTTTATTTTAATTTAAAATAAATAAATAAAAAAGAACCGACTTTATCTCAACTGTATAAGACTTCATAAAAATTATCTTATTTGCAAAATATTTTTAGATGTAAAAGTAAAAAAATAATGACCTTTTTCACAAGTATCCATTTAGATCATAGTTTAATTTTAAAATATAAGAATAAGTCAATTACTCTAAACTATATCATTTATCATTTTTTTAATTATTAATATGATACCTAACCTTCTATGAATCGGAATAAAATATGAAGAAGTAAAAAACTGTCAAATCAAGATAATTTTAAACTATGCCATTTCAAACTTTTCTAATACAACATGATATTTTATCATATCCAAATAAATTGGAATAGCCAAAAGTTGTCAAATCAAGATATATCTATTATGGACATAGCATTGGGAGGCATCTTAGCATTGTTTTTATTGAACAGAAAATAAATCATGAAAGCTGAATAATACGAATATTCAATGAAATCTTTGGCATGTTATTTCTTTGTAGCTTCAACATGGTGGCATGTCAGATGGAGGAGGCAACATTTGAGCTTCTGGGTGTTTACCATTTTTCACTATGAACACAGTTTCCATGCCCCAAGTCAGATGGTGTTCTACATGGCAATGCATGAACCACACTCCTGCAATACAGAAAATACACAACATTATACCTATGTTGGCAGTTTCAAGGGTTTTTTTTTTTTCATAGAGGACATGAGTGCTTGCAACATACCAGGGTTGGATGCCTCGAATCTGATTGCAACCCAACCATTCTTAGGAACAGAGATGGTATTCTGATGGGGAGGATCCACCAGATTGTAGTGCAAAGGATCTCTATTTTCATCGAAATTCCCAAATCCCCATCCAACAACATAGAAACTGTGTCCATGGAGATGCATGGGATGGGTTACCTCTGCAACCAAGTTTGTCCCTTGCAAAACAATCTCCACTGTGGAGTTATAATCGAGCACCCTTACTTCTGTTCTGGCGCTCGGCAGTTGATAGAGTAATGGAAGATAATATGCTGTAAAATCAAATACCACTGGTGGAACGCTAGGAAATTTATCTCCATATACACCAGTGATGTTATAATAGTAAGCTTCTAGTATGTCAATTGTAGGGGTATGGAAGCTTATGTTGTTTATACTTGCGGCAGACCTCGACCCATTGGACCCTGAACATGAATCATTGACGCATGGGTACGAGTTTACAGAAATAGTGTAAATCAGTTTAGTGCTTGTGCTCAATGGGACATTGCAAGGATGTTCTGCATCTGCTAAGCTTCGGAGGGTGGCCATGACCTGAAGCGATGCAATTGTGTCATTGAATGCAGGTAAATGAGGCAAGAAGGGAGGTGAAGATGGACTGTAGTATCCCCTGTATTGTATAATAGCTGTGGTGGTTGTGTTATAAAAAATATTACGACCTGCTGGGGCATCGGAATAAGTTTTAGCCGCCATGTAATAATGATCCGGGCATTGGTTAGCTTCTAGTAAGACATCGAAGGTTTGGCCAGGAAATATTGTGATATAATCTCGTGTCAATGGTTTCGTGTAGCTACCATCTGTTCCAACCACTATCATTTTATGCTTGGCAATGGAGAAGAAGAGAGGCTCATGCAAGGCAGCATTGATTATGCGAAGTAGATAGGTCTTTTCATGATACACTGTTAGCTTGAATGTGCCTGCAATTAGAAAGGGAAAGTTGTATACTTATGACTAACAAAAAGAAAAAGAAAAAGTTTCCATGAGGATCCACCAATTATGAAGTGATTAATTGATTAGGGGTGTAAATTTGGCTCCATATTTCAAAATTATATTTGGACTAGCCTTTTCTCATGTGTTAAATCATGGCTCTACCATTCTCATAGCTATATTCCTCTTTCTTAGCATTAAGCTTTAAATATGTTGATGTTAATAAGAAAAAGTACTATGGTCAACATATAAGAAAATGAAATTGCGTACAATTTTAAAATGGGAAGTTAAACTTAATTTGTACTTGATTTTGAGCATGGAAATAGATCACCGGGTTGTCCATTTATCAATAAAGAATCAGAGGCGTTGGCATCAGCTCCGCTTGCAAGCCCTTTATCTCGAATTGCATTCACAACAATCTTCCACCATTGTCCTGCATTTCAATAACTCCAATAATTTTAGATTTTGCTTTGCTGGTTAATTCATAATATGTAAATTAACATTTAAAAGTAACAACACTTATACCTAATATGATGAGAACTTCTGCATTAGGTTTGTGAAAAGGATACTTGGTTCCATTCTTGGGATAGATGATTATAGCTCCATGAACGGTGGCTCGGGTCCAGTCACTATGAGCATGCCACCATAAAGTGCCTTCCTCAGAGGAAAGGATGATCTTCTGACTAAACTTTGACCCTGGCTGAATTGGGCATTGTGTGATATACTCGGGACCATCTGTCCATGGATATCTAGGCATGTTCACCCCATGCCTGCAAAACAATAACTATATGTTAAAACTAGTACTTATTTTCGAACTAACAAAAGATGGCATGTAGCAACATATTATCATAGTAACAAGCGGCATCTACTGTATTTCAATAAAACTAAAGCAAATAGCCCTAAAGTATTGTTTTAAATTTGACGTTATTTGCAAAGCAATATATTGCAACCCCCTCTTAGAAATAAAAGAATGTATGCCATGTAGGCATGTTGTCGATGCTCTTTCTCTGAGACACGCTCAAGACCTACCAGTGAATGGTGACGTTTTCTTTTCCCCTGTTATAAACGTCAACAATGATCATCTCTCCTTTCATAGCATATATAGTTGGTCCCGGAAATTGTCCATTTACTGTTAACATGTTCTTGGTGCTACAAAGCCTTGTATATGAAGCTTCCCTCACCTGCAACCAATTAAAAGTTAACCATGCAACCTCATCCCAAAAGAAATATTACATGCATGAATAGTTGCATCAATCCATTCATGCAAGTGTATAACCACTTAAAAATTGATAGCATGCATGAACAACTCAACGACACCAGAGTAAAGGGTCCTATGGTGGAAAATGAGAGTCATATTGCTCCCTAAATATTATAATCAAAAGGTGACGTTAAGGCCAGAATCATATATAGTATTTACCACAAAAGTATGCCGACGGGTTGAAGCTTGGCAATGGATGCCACCACCAAAAAGTTGAAACACTAAAATTTGTAAGAGGAAAACCTTCATGATCAGCCACATCTTCTTTGGAATAAAAGCCTCTTCTCTTTTCCTAAACAGAACTCCTTCAATTTTCTTACTCCTTTTGATGTGTTTCTTTCATATGTATGATTCATTATATAGTCATGATAATTCTGTCGGGATACCCTTCTTCCTCTCCACGTTTCAATATAAAAGAAAGTGATTTGAATGTGTATTGGCTTTTAATGTTCTTTGACCACTTCAATGAGCAGGACCAATATATATAATAATGATATTTGATCAATTACCAAATTAAAATAAACCAAATGCGTGAAGAAAGCTAACAATTGTGAAAAATTCTTACAGGTTACTTCCACGTTATTTTAGAATAAATTTAAAATATTCTTTCAAACGTTATTTTGGCCTCGCGTATAAACTGTTTTTCATAGACAACTCCTTTTAAGAATTATTTTAAAATTATTTTTTAAGAATTATTTTTGTAAATATTATTTAGCAAACCCTTATTATTATCCTCACTTGTTATCGTGTTACTTAAGACAATCAATAGTGCTGAACCGATGATTTCGGCGGTTGGGGGGCAAACATGATTATTGTTTTGGTCTGGATGGGACAAAGTTGTTTCCCAATTTTTTTAAAACTTTGAGAATTGAGATTATAAAAGACATGACGATAAGCTAAGTTGGTATTTCAGAATTTTTCATAAAAAAACACAAAAATATATTTTGTAAATCACTTAAAACATCAATTGGGAGTCATAGTATCTTTTTTCTCAACAAAAAGCAATTTAATAATAATAATAATAATAATAAATAAATAATTATACATTAAAAAAAACGTTTTTTTAAAACAAATGCAATCTATAATTTATTTGTTCATATGATATGTATATCTTGATTAAAATGGTTTTAGTTGGTTTACACAAACCATCTAAAAAAAAGTAAAATAAGAAATAATTCAAACTTCCTTGTTTGGTTTATTGTATCATATACAAAGAAAAATCATTATATAAATAAATTATGGAAAGATTTATATATTTTTAAATTATTTATAAACAGAAAAAATGATGAATAAATTTTAAGATGCGGAAAAATTTGATCAAGTTAATTTAGACTTTTTTCACTTTTTTCTCACATTTTCTTTAAAAATTTTGGAATAAATTTCCTACTATTCTCCGTATGATACATATTTATTCAATATTTGGTTAAATTATTTTGAATGTATATTTTTACCTTAACAAGAAACTTTACTTGAAAATGAAAATAGTTTATTTGTTAATTGTGACACTTGAAGATCAAAGACACCATGGTCATTTCACTTGTCAAACCCAAGAGTCCAACATGTGAATGACCTTAACTAACAAATCCAACAAGTAATTAGTTGACAACTTCCTTAAATTCATTCATAACAATGATTAGAGCATAAATAAATAAAAAATCTAACCCAAAACTAATTACAAATATCTAAGTAATAAATTCAAAGATCATCCCACAGAATTCAAAGAGTTTTAGAAATAATTACTAAGTTCAATCTTAATTTAAAACTCCTAAATAATTAATTGTAAAGCAGATTTCAAAAGAAACACCCTTCTTAACTCGATTTCTCCTCATTAATATCACTTGTACCTGAAAAGTGAAATAATAGAGAAGAGTGAACTTAAAACTCAGTTAGGAAAAATAGTTCAATAAGGAGGATCAAGTATAGTACAAAGTTAAATCCTAGGAGCTAACGCATCTTTATAAAAAAAATTGATAAGTAGGAGTTCATTTAATTCAATAATTAAATTCGCTTTCTTCAAAAAATTAGGCACTTTCAATTTAAATATAAAACTAAATAATATACTTTGCATACTTAAATTATATTTAAAAAATTATAAACAAACATTTTACTTTGACTTATTAATAATAACATTGTGCCCAAATAGTACAAATTGCTTAGGTGGCTATGTGATCAAACCAACTTTTATTATTCAGTAAAGAAACTCTCAAAGATTTTTTTTAAAAAAATAAAAATAAAAAATTATTTGAAGTTATGTGTATAGTTATTATTATCAATTTAATTTTCCATTCTCATTCTCATTATTACCTAAAATTGAAATGGAAACAAACATTCATTTCAGCATTACACTCTTTGGTGCTTTCAAACATAAGAATTGGAATTGACATATTTATTACTAATCAAGGAAAAATAGGCATCAAAATAAAGGTCATGTTTGGTAATTGCCTCTAAAAATAATTTTGAAAAACAATTTTCGAAATTTTTTTTAAAAAATTGTTCAATATCTTGTAAAAAAAAACTGTCTATTTAGGAACTTGAAATGTTTTTAACCCACTTTATATGTTTTTACATATGTTTATCTGTAGTGCTTTATTTTTTTATCATTCCCCATATTTGTATAATTATTTTTTAAATTAGCCCTAAAAAAAAACTTAAAATAATTTAAAAAATGCTATCTGAAGACATCATATTAATAGTTTTTAAAAGCAAAAACTATTTTCTATTTTTTGATTGTCAAACATGGTTTCTTGTTTTTTTGTTTTAGAGAATAGAAAATTGTTTTAAAAAATGGTTACCAAAGATATCTATTCATTCTCATTCCCCATTCCAATGTACCAAATATGAGCTTAATGACTTATATTTTAGTCAGTTTTATATTGATATACAAAGAAAAATCATGCTTCAACTAAATGCATATGAACTAATATTAGAAAAATCACTTTTAATAGGGTTGAAAGAAAATAAGTTAATATTAAGTAGTTGAACATTTGCTCAGTTGAGAAGTGTTCCTAAATTTCAAAAGTAATATTTGTAGGAAAATTTTGGATTACTTTTTGGAATGCCCAAGATCGGAAAAAAAAAAAAAAAAAAAACAATCAATTGTTTCACCATTTAATTCTTTACCCCAAGTCATGAATGAAACCACACTAAAATCGGGAATTACTCTGTTCCACAACACACAGTCTTTTACCTTATTTTTTCAAATAACTTTTCTTCTAGAGTTCTCTCAATCTTTCTTTTCTAGAGAAAAGTTTATTAGGGTGATTTTTGGGTAATTTCTAGTAGTTTCAACTCCTAGAAAATGTTCCACCCTTATCTCTTATTTGGTTGAATCAGGTTAGGTCACACCAACTTGGGTGCCCGCCCAACTCCAACAATATTTAAGTATTTAATCAAGTAAATGATTGAATTACTATGAACAAGTATAATGATCAAAACAAAAAATTTTCTCTTTTTTGTTTTAATATAAAATCCAACCTCTAATTGAACAAATCATTTACCATTTAAAAAATATTCTTAATATCTTCATTTTCTTTTTGTGTTTTTGAAAGTTCATTTTTATTTTAACTAGATCAAATAATATTTGTATAATAATGCCTTTAATCTACATTTTTATGAGTAATACCAAATAAACATCTCAAAAAATATTATATAAGATGATCATTAATATCACTATCTTCATTTTATTTATGTTATTCTTCTTTATCCAATGGATTTAATTATTTGTTGTAAAGTGAACAAGGACCTCTATAGTTATAATCTCATCTAAAAGGTTGGGGAAGCTATCTCTACATTTGTGATTCATGCATGAAATAAATTGTTTTTGTACTTCCATCATCAAAGATGCATGTATGTCTAAGAATGGCAAAAGAATCTGAGGTTGGGAAAAGAATGAAAAGAAATTTATGTTTTGTTTAATTCATTTGATTTTTTTTTCTATTATATATAAAAATTCAATATATATATATGTAAATTTTTAACTAATTTTAATTATATTTTTCTTTCATATTTTTTATAATAAATCAAAATTAAAAAAAAAAACATTTTTTAATATTTCAACTATAAAAAGGTGGGCATAATTAATTTAAAATCCTAGGATATCCTAACAACCTAACCTTAAAATTTTCTTAAATAAATAATCACTTCACCAGTCATATATTTTCTTATTCCACCGTATTATGATTGGCACCATAGTATTTGTTATACTTTGAAGCATTTTGGTATGATTCTCATATCATAATAAGTCATTTTTGAAGTAAACCCAACATGCTTGATAGAAATCCCTCTTGCAAACTGAACCCAAGGTTTCTTATTTGTGAGTATTGGTACATTAATTTATATAGTTTAAGATTGATAATTTTGTTTCAATCATTTTAACGTAGGGATTTTTTAAATTATATCTCACTCTCCTTTGAAAACTCGAAGTTGTCGTGTGATCAACTGGAATAACAAAGGTAAGTATAGAAAGGTCTAAGAAAGACAAATTAGAGTTAATGAAGGTTGGTGTGAATGTCAAGTTCTTAAACTAAGTGAAATGTTTTTTAAAATAGTTTTAAAAACCTCCTAGAGAGTTCTAGTGCTATAGAGAGCACTTAAGCTCTTTCTAGAGCACTCAAGTGTGATAGAATTCTCTACAATTCTAAAGCTTTGACTTTCCAAATTTTAAAAGCTTTATTTTGGGAAAATTCTAAATCCGATCCACTAGGATCTTGGCCCTATAAATACCTTGTCTAAAGAGGATTTTCTCTTTTTGATGCAAATGTTTCAAAAAAACCTAATTTGCCTTCTTGTTTCCAAAACTCTGAAAAATGGTTGTCTTCGCTTTTACTAGGTTGAGAAAGAGATTTGCATCTCCACAAACACTAAAGTAGGATTCACTAGGAGCACAAGCGGTGTTGTATTACAAATGTGAAGTATAGTAGAGGTGATGGGGAGTAAGACTTAGGGATGGCTTCCACTAGATAAAACTGTGCACTATACTTTTGAATAGTGGATTTTTAATTAGATGTTTATGACCCCATGGATTTTACATCCGCATGTTGTATAAGTGGTTTCCATGTAAAAAATCTTTTCATTCTTGTATTGAATATTTTTAGGCTTTTCTAAATCAAACAAATTAATTTTTTTTAAAAAAATTAATTTTTGAGCATAAGAGGTTCAAACACCTATTCACCCCTTCTAGATGTTACCTAAACTAGATCAACTAACTTTCAATGAGGAAAACTCAAATTACAGAATTTGCACTTTCGGCCAACGCAACTAGGCTTAGATAAATTGAAGAATAACTTCAAATCAACCAACTAGCCTTCATCCATAGAGGCCTTTTCCAATTTGAAGATTAAGAAAACCTCTCAAAGCATATCTAAAGAAAAATAAGAGAATTGGCTCACCCTCAGGGTTCCTTGGAAAGGCTTTGATCTTTATTTTCTCCATGAGTTGTTGAAAGGGTCTTTAACAACTTGGATTGGATTGGATTGGATCGACCACTTATATGAACTAAAAATGATAAATATTGCAACTACTCAAAATACATTTTCACAAAATTGCCAACTTGTAGATCATTTTTAGTTAACCAAATCTTAAAACATTAGTCACATCAGTCACATCCATGGCCAAAATTAAGTGAAGACTAAGCACAGATAGAACTGGATCATCCAGACGCTCTCCTTAGCTCTACCAAGCTAGCTAACAACCTTGAACAGAATATTGCTCGAGCGGTCCATGACTACTATTAAAATGAAAAAACTATGAAAAAAATATGAAGAACAAGAAGCACAAAAAGAAAATATAGGCTCAAATAAAATGGTTCAATTTGGGAATCAACTACTATGCAATAGATGACTAAATTCTCAGCTAGATTCTTAGGAGTTCTAACCGCCAACAGCATCAAATGTAGAAGAAAAACCATGCAAAAGAGAAACCAGTAAGACAATAACAATATGATAGTTTTCATCTCTATCTTTCAAGTTTGAGCATCTTGTGCTGATGCATCCTCTCAATGTAGAAGTGGCTTGCTTCATTATATCAGCATTGTAAAGAGAAAATGTGTAAGCTCACCATAATCTTTAATAGTGAAGATACTTGAATTCTCATCCGTAGTGTTGCACTGAAATTCTGGTTGACTGCCTTTTTTCTCATCTTGTTCTTATAGTGGATGAACCCCACACTTCTTCACCTCATAAGATGGGCCATAGACTTGGAATGAAGCCTGAATTTGACTCAGTTTATTTAGCCAATTGGCGTGGCCAATCCCAATTCGAGAAATTGGTTGATACCCAAGCCACATGTGATCTGATTTAATGAATCTGTGTCCTTCATCCGAAGAATTCTGGTGTTCTGGATTGATGGGAGCAAAAAGGTGAATAGTTTTACCTTGAGTCAAATTCAAATGACAAAATATATTACCAGGGCAATCATGGAAAACACCCTTAACTACAAAAATAGCACACACAACCAATCTCATCAACCTAGTATTACACCAATTTGGAGGTAGATGTATTGTTGTTGTGGAGCCTAGTGTCAGAGATGCTTCAAATGACCCTCCCCATGGGCTTATATAGAAGGTTGGAAGCTTCTAGAGACCCCTGGAGACATTTATACTTAGCTACAAAGTGGAAGAGTATGGAAGCTTCTAGAGAGGGCTAGAGATGTCTACATATCTCTACACTTGGCTAGGAGAGCATTGGAATAGTGTGAGGGTATTCTAGAATCTTCCAAAGTCATCTTGTACATACCCTTGTACATAGACTAGTGTAGGAGCTTCTAGATTATTCTTGATTTGTAAGGAACCCTCCAATGTTCCATAGAGTTCCATTGGTGCCTATAAATAGGTGAGGGCCTCATTTGGCCAAGGCACCACCCAAATCACTTCCTAACCAAGCAAGTTGAGTTCCCAAAGCACTTGTAAAGCTTCCTTTGAGCAGTAAAAGCCTCCATCCTTTAAGTGTTTCCTATTACGCCCTCTAAAGCTTCTAAGTCGGGTGTATCTTAGCCTAACAAGCTAAGCATTGGGAGTAAGGCTGACTTAGCAAGATGAAGTGTCTTGACTTGTCTAAGTGTCGCACAAGCTTAGGAAAAGACTAAGTCTATGACAGTTGGTATCAGAGCACGGCTACGAAGCAGGCACAGTAAAGGAAGCATGTTGGGGTCCAACATTGAGGAGGCTATCGAGCAAACTCGTGGGAGGGAGACCGAGCCTACTGCACGAGGCATAGGCAAAAAGGATAAATCTCTTTATGCCATAGCCAACATGGAGGCAAGGCTAGCCAAGGTGGAGCTAGCAATGATAGACACCCGAGAAGAGGTGGACTTGATCGAGCAAAGCATGGAGAAGGGCTTAGAGGATCTAAGGGAGCAGATCCAAGACCTTCTTGAGGGGATGCTAGTCTCACAATTTCAGCCAGTGTCGCACGAGGAGTTTATGTCTTTCCAAGAAAAGGTCTTGAGCATGCTTGCTGGCATGGAGTCAAGGATAGAGGCCTTGGCCACTCAAATGGAGTCCCAAGACTAGGAGGTTAGGTAGGAGTTGGTCATTTACAAGGCTGCTGTGTCGGCACGGGTCATGGCCACACAGGAGACATCTAGGGTGGAGGTGCCGAAGCCACAAGGGTTTAGTGGCAAGTGGGATGCCAAGGAGTTTGACAACTTCTTATGGCATATGGAGCGATACTTCGAGGCTATCGCACTGACTGATGAGATAGCTAAGGTAAGCACTACAACCCTCTACCTTACTAACACAACTACTCTATGGTGGCATCGGAGGTTCGCCGATATGGAGAAAGACATTTGCACCATAGAGACGTGGGAAGACTTCAAGAGAGAGATCAAGAAGCAATTCTACCCTGAGGACATGGCTTACCTGGCTAGGAAAAACATGAGGCGTCTCAAGCACATAGGCTCAATACGCGACTATGTCAATGAATTCTCTTCGCTCATGCTTGAGATTCCTAACATGACTAAGGAGGAGTTTTTATTCAACTTCAGGGATAACCTGGAAGGGTGGGCCGAGCAGGAATTAAGGCGTCGAGGAGTTCAAGACTTAGCCACTGCTATGGTAGTAGTAGAGTCTTTAATGGATTACAAGAGGGGAGACTCCTTCTAGGTTGAGTCTTTGGAGGATAGCCACGCCACTGGTGGGGGAGACGAGGTTTCAAGGGACCACAATGCTCCTATAATGGGATCAGGTAAGATGCCTAACATCCGAGAAGGAAGGGGTAAGACAAAAAGGAAAGAGTTTACACCTAAAATCAAATGCTTCCCGTGTGACGGTCCACATTGGGCATGAGATTGTCCAAAAAGGAAGGCGCTCAATGCCATGATCAAGGAGAGAGGAATAGGAAGACAAAGCACGTATTAAGCAAAGGAGTTTTGACTTAGGTAGTGTTTGTTTTTTTAACTTAATTCTAAATAGAACTTAAAACTAAATAGTGCTTAGTAGAGTTAAGCATTATTAAGTTTTTTTTTTTTTTAATATTTTATTTCTATTAAGTATTAAAAAGTAGAGAAAAAACAACAGGCTAATTCTAGCATTCAGAAAAAAAAAAACCAAATATTTTGGTTTTTTCTATTTAGTTAAAAAAATTAAGAAATAAGTAACAAGTTTAAAAAAAAAAATGTAAAAAAACAAACCATCTAAAATTTAAAACCTCTAGTTTGTCATCACCTAGCATACAGGACAAGGTCATCCTGCTTTAAGCCCTTAATGCAACAAATAAGAATCCATAGTGATGCTACAGTAATCTTGACAAATGTCCCTCTACCATCAAACTTTTTAAGGTTGCCAGCCAAAGAATTTAACTCTCACTCCTACCCATCTTGGTTCAATTTTCACCCATGCATCGGGATCAATGCGCAAGTGTCCATTAGCCTTAGAGGTCTCAACAACCAGTGCTCTAAACAGTATAAAGTTAAGGTAACAGGTCAGCTTCCAACTAACACCCCCAAGCGGAGAAATCTTCGTAAATTAGGGACAAGTCACCACTAAATGTCCCTTTACAATGCCTAAGCTCTGAAGTCATCCAGAAAGTAATTACTGAAATATTTTACCATGGTTAGGGTCCTTATTGATCCACTTCTATTCATCATGTTCAACTGGCCATTCTTGGTCTTCCTTCATGAGAGTTCACATTGATCAATAACACTTGGTTGGATGTTTGACCATCTGATGGAAGCAATAGTACTTGTGCGCATCTTTTCTTCTGTGATTGACCCTAGGGGTACAGCTGGCAATATCATGCTCACACCCAGGTCCCTCTGATCTAGTATATTAGCCATTTCATAGTTCATCCAGTTCACTAGGGGAAGGGGCAATAACTTATACTCTCTAGTCTCTTGAAGCATGTTTATACTTCACATGATTTCCAAGGTACCTCCGTGACAGCTACTAGAACGGACCTATGCCCCTGCAGGCTTAATGTAGCAAGGGTCATCAACAATAGCCTCATAAAATCAGGAAAACAAAGCTATAGGGAAATTTTCCAGGTGTAACTTTGCTAAGATAGCCTCTCAGTTACACAGAGGCCTAGTACAATATCCTTGGGAATTCAGTTGCAACATGCAGTCAACCATCCACACAAGTGGTAGATATGCGTAACCATGTTTTCAACATTGACTCCAGCTTCCTTAACTTTGAAGAATACAAGTCGACGAGCACATAATATTGAACTTTTTTTTTTATGGAAGAGTGTAAGCATGCCATCCTATGACCCAATCAACCCTAGGATTAGGAACAAGAGTCAAGTACCAGACATACACAAACATATATATGCACAGTCTGCAAGGAACTCAGAGAAACTCCTGTAGGAAGTTGGTACCTTATGAAATATATCCTTTGTGCTAAAACAGATAAATATGTGCTCCGTGTAATCTTAATTATTTCTTGAAGAAAACAAAAGCGGGTATATACAAGGCCA
The DNA here is from genome assembly GCA_030345155.1 of Vitis x doaniana. Classification (NCBI taxonomy): domain Eukaryota; kingdom Viridiplantae; phylum Streptophyta; class Magnoliopsida; order Vitales; family Vitaceae; genus Vitis; species Vitis x doaniana. The sequence continues at coordinate 26,647,657 of CP128326.1, read as the reverse complement.
AGCTCCAGGGGAAATGGTCGTGTGGATCTGTCTAGCTCTTCTTGAATTGGACTCTACCTTGGAATGGCAAGATAGCCTTTCAAGTGGTGCAGGCGCCAGATGGGGGCCTGAATGGGTTAGACCTGCCTACTTCACAGTAGGACTAGGACCATGGAAGGTGTGGGAGTACTTGTCAAACAACCCTATTAAAATTGTTGTAAGCTTAGGAAAGTATCCCAGATTTGGCCCTAGGTTTGCAAAAAGACACTAGAGCAAACAAGATTGCAAGACATTGAACATCATTCTGTTACGTTGTTTATGTGACATTTCCAACTAGGACACATGATTCGATCACAGTAGAGTCACCAAAACGTGCATGGTGGTTCTTAGGCGGACGAAGTTAACCAAGTTGATGGCAAGTTCTCTCAACTTGACAGGGGAAAGGATAAAATTGGAGGGGGGAAATCAGTAGCAGATCCCACAGGTTAGAATCTCATAAGAGTGCTAAGAGAATCAGTGTGATTCCTATTGTGCCTTCAAACTCCTTTTTTTTCTGTTATATGTAGGTGCTCATTGGGCTAGAGCATGCTCAACACATGCTACAAATGGCAATTATGCCCACATCAAGAAGCTTTTGGTCCCACGCCAGGACCCTTGAATCATCCCAACTTGATGCCTAAGAATATAGCCAAGGTGAGTCTAGTTCATACAAATCTGTCAAACCCTGGTACAATTTTAGGCAGCACCAAAGTAGCGTATGTTGATCACACATGAGGGGAGTCCCTTAAGTGAAACTTCCCTCACCCACAGCCAACATGTGGGCTTCTGTAGCCACACACATCAGCTAGATGTGGCCATTTCGTGTTCAGGTGCGAATATCCTTCGCAGGGGTCTTTCACGCAAGTAACTGCAGGGAGTGAGGGGCAACCCTTGAGGCCTAACTAAAGTGGCAATGGGTTTTTCTTTCCCTTTTTTTTGTTTTTTCTTTTTTTTTAAGGTGTGGGAATGCAGGAGTTTCCAGGTTCAAATCGCAGTAGGGATTAATATATATATATATATATATATATATATATATATATACTAAATGTTACTTACCATGTTACATATGATTGGTAATGCTCTCTCTCAACCTAATTTCCACACTCTTTCTCAAACTAATGTCATAATAATCCATTAAATGAGAACATCTACTAACTGATCCCTAGTCTGAGCAAAATTTGTTAAGAACTGAATCAAGTCTGAACTTCCAAAAATTATATCGTATCACAACAGATTATGAGAAACTTGTAAAAATAGAAACTTTGGGTCCCCTATACCGACCTAGACTTAAATCTCAGAAAAATTAGGAAAGACTATAATCTAGCCCATACTTCTCTTAGTAAGAAGCACTCTCATCCACCTCTCTCAGCCTTCTCTTCCTTTATTCCTCCCTAAACCCCCATACGTCCATGAAATTGTGGGTGGAGTCTTTCTTTCTCCCCATCTCTTTGAAAAGGTAATTGGTATATAATTTATATTTTTACCTTCTATTTTAATAACAATATCACAAGATCTACACCAAGATAAAGGAAAAGAAAAAAAAATCACCCATTTCATTGCATGGGCACAAATTGAGCCTAACCCACGCTGAAAGAACTCCAAATTTGAGCCTAACCCTTTTCTACTTCCTTAAATTAAAATAACTAGTAAAACAAATCACTGGTTTTTGTAAATTAAAACGTAGGACTTGATCATTTGAATTTATGGTTTAGAGAAAAGACACTTACCAAGCACTCATGTCCTCTATTAAACAAAATAAGAAAATAAAAAATAAAAAATAAAGCACTTTGAAACTGCCAACCTGCATACCAAGGAAATAATTTTTCTTAATATTACAATTAAGTTAGGTGTAATGTTGTATATTTTCTTTATTTCAGGAGTGCGGTTCATGCACTGCCATGTAGAATAACATCTGACTTGGGGCATGGAAACTGCATTCATAGTGAAAAATGGTAAACACCCAGAAGCTCAAATGTTGTCTCCTCCATCCGACATGCTGCCATGTTGAAGTTGCAAAAAAATAACATGTCAAAGATTTCATTAAATATTCGTATTATTCAGCTTTCATGATTTATTTTCTGTTCATAAGAAGAATAATGTAAAGTCGACGAATATTGTGTCTGGGATTATTAAAGTCAATTTCTTGGATTGTTAAAAGTCTATAAAGATAATGGAATTTAAATCATCTTTGAGATATGCTACGATGGAATTTTCCACCGAAGTCTTTGATTATGAAAAAGAGAATTTGATGTTGTGTTCCTATTTTGATTTGACAACATGGCATAGAATTTGATTTGACAACATTGTAAAGTCTTTGATTTGCCACGGAAGTCGTAGAATTTGATGTTATCTTTGATTATGAAAAAGAGAATTGGAATTTGATGTTGTGTTCATGTTTCAACCTTAATTAATTTCAATATGAACAGCTCATTAAATAGACGACTACAATGCTAAGAAGCTCCCCAACGCCATGCCCACAATAGATATATCTTGATTTGACAACTTTTGGCCATTCCAATTTCTTTGCACATGATAAAATATCATGTTGTATTAGAAAAGTTTGAAATGGCATAGTTTAAAATTATCTTGATTTGACAATTTTTATTTTGATTCGTAGAAGGTTAGGAATCATATTAATAATTTTTGAAATTAGAAATGATATAGTTTAGAGTAATTGACTTATTCTAATATTTTAAAATTAAACTATGATCTAAATGAATACTTGTGAAAAAGGTCATGAAATGGTTTGTTTAATTTTTACTTTTACATCTGAAAATATTTTGCAAATAATATAATTTTTGTGAATTCTTATATAGTTGAGACATAAAGTCAATTGTTTTTTATTTATTTATTTTAATTTAAAATAAATGCTTTTTCCTAAAGTCAAAATAATTTGTAAATAATTTATGTTTTTACTTTCTATTTTAGTAACAATATCACAAAATCTACACCAAGATAAAGGAAAAGGGAAAAAAAAAAATCACCCATCACAATTGAGTTTAACCCTCACCGAAAAACTCCAAATCTTTTTTTTAGTGATTTGATTACTTTTCAACTCCCATTTTTTATTTTTTATTTTTTTATTTTACATTAAAGTAAACCCTTTCCTGCTTCCTTAAATTAAAATAATAAAACAAATCACTGA